>OMLC01036945.1:0-11079 GCA_900302585.1 Regalecus glesne
CTCTCTCTCTCTCTCACACACACACACACACACACACACACACACACACACACACACACACACACACACACACACACAGACACACACACACAACATTGCAGTAAGATAAATAATGCATACAGCTCTAGCCCCCAAGGGAATCCAAAGAAGTATTGACCCCTCTATAAAAACACTAATCTATATCTCTATTATATGGAGAGAAGAGTTGAGCCTCAGGGTCTAATGGTGGAATATAGGCTTCTATGTTGACTCAAAATTATGGTGCCTTCTGGATATTACTGTAAAATCAACTACTTTCTACCATGCCTCAACTTGACTGTTTATACAGACAAAAAATTTGTCTGACTTCATTGTTGATGGATCATTTTGAGGTCAACTTCACCGGGGCACTTGGGGTCATGGGGGAAATGGAATTCGGTGTCATCAGTACGGGTTCATTCCTAAGATGGTCTTTCAAATCATTAGGCCACTATATTGACCATTTTATAGTTCATTGTGGTGTACTTCTATTTCAGTTTCACCTCAATGCCTGGGACTATAATTTAACATTGTTCCTTCTGGGGATGTCATTTGCTCCCGTCAACTGAACATCTTTGATGGGTAGTGCTCACTTGATAACCCCAATGACCTCTCTCACCGATCTGCTTTTCCTCTTGTGTTTGAGCCAAGTATCCATTTTAGGCTTTGCAGCAGACTAACAGTTTAAGGGATAGTAACATTAACTCCTGTGTGTTTGTGGAAAAGCAGCTAATTTCAAAACCAACTTAGGAATTTATATTTCCAAGTCTGTGAAATAGTAAAGGATGTTGGGTTGTAACCACTGTATTCCATTGTACTGCTGTGTTATATGCCAAGACCATCCCTGTTACATAAATCCATGATAAAACCAAGACCAAAGAAGTGAATCAGTAAAACAATGCAAGTGGACTTTTTAAAAATCATGAAACTTGATAGATGGCATATTCCAAACAGTGATTTCATTCCATATTAGTTTTATAGATATTCCCAAAGAATATGGCATGAAACATGTGTAAACTGCATGCTGAATATGCATCCATACGAGCAAGCTTTTTCCACTACATTTTTCTATCTAATGTTCTCACCACTAGCTGGTCGAGTGGCTCCTGTAGCCAGAGGCGAATCAGAGTAGCCAGGGTGTAGTAGAGCACCAAAAGCATGATGGGATTGACGAAATGGTGCCAGTTGAGCCCATGGTTCACAATGAGCTTCCATGTATGGGAGCAGTCACTCTGAATGATGGAGGATATGCCAAATAACCTGTAGAGGAGAACAAATGGGAATATGAGAAGAGGAAAGAACGGGGACTTACAAGCATTAGAGGAAAACTGGTTAAAAAACATTCAGAGTTCAAAAATGCATTGAAAGTAAAATGGAGTACAACCCAATATAACCATCTATTGCATATGCATTACTCATGATTTGAGAATCATTATCCTTATTTGTGATTAGAATAAGACACAGTGACGTGCAGTGAGGTTCATGGCTGGTGAGGCACTGCATTCATCAGACTTATTCTGAAGCGGAGCGGAGGAGGCGCAAGCAGAATCCTTGGGCTCACTAGCGCCATCTCCATGATGCAGGAGAACTGCGTGCCTCACCCGGCACTTTTTCCCAGCCATTTTATGATCGCTCAGCACAAGAAACACGCTACACACACATACAGTTTTTGATAAAAACTCTATAAATTATATTCACCAGCTAAACTATACAAATTTAAATTATATAGCAAAAGTATTTGAACATTTTAATAGCGACATAGAATGAGACAGCAATACGGGCTCACTGGGTAGCATGCAGCGCAGTTAGCCGAGTTATTGCGCAATCCCTGGTGAGGCTTAGCTGCCTGGTGCCTCACCGCACGTCTCTTCTGAGTATTTGAATGATGAACATGAAAAATCAGCGATTTTGAATAAAAATAACTTAAAACTGGTTCAGTTAAAAGCAAAATAACTTTATAGTACAAATCAAAGGATAAATACAATAATTATATTTATTTATTTCAATTTACTTTTTTCCCATAATGACAGGTGAGGCACGGCCTCACTTGCCTCCCCTGACCACACGTCACTGCTAAGACAATACCAAATCAAGGATATGATCCTCTGGATGTCAATGGGTGGAGCAAGGTACCAACACTGCTAGTCAAGGGTTTGATTCCCACAGTGAAAAAATCATGCAAGAATTAAATTGCCAAGCAGCATAGGGGTATGAATCCCAATTTTCATTACCATGGAGGACCATATTATTTAGATTATTTGGACAACGATATATTTGCTTATATCACAAAGTCTAGCATGATGGAATTTCAAGTCTATTCATTTCAGGGCCCTGCGATCAATATGCCCACTTGACACAATAAGTCATATGTATTTATATCAACTCGCAAAAAAACAAAAAGAATTTGGTTTGAAAATTTCATTACGGAGCTCTTCCAGACATTTAACTGAAAAGCAATCTGTTACTTTTACTAAAAAGACTAAAAAATGGACTTCCAGTTGTTCACTATTAAAGTGCCATATTTTTCATGTATATGTAAAAATGTTTTTTAGATAAGATATTCCTTTAAGGAAAATCTTTCAGTGTTACAGCAGCAAAGTGGAAAGCAAAACAGAGAAGTATAAAAAAAGAAAATGACATGTTGTTACACCATATAAAACATCTGTCTTTATGCCGGGATTCTAAATAAGGTGTCGGTGTCAATTCGTTTTCAATTTCTCTCCAGGATGTGTCATATAGTCTGGGAATTTCTTTGCTGCTGAAATATGTGTGGGAGGGGACATTGTTCAGTTTTTCATCAGCTGATGAAATCCAGAGTCAGTAACCACCGAAGAGTAAGAGTGCTAATATTTGGCTATGAACATACCCCCTGCTATATTTCCTTTTTTTCTGAATTTGTCATAAATTGGGTTTGAAAGGCAGTAGTCTCTTTGCTAATGTGTTGGACTCCTGGTGATGGTGATGTAAAACAGACAAAGTGTTAAAAGTGTTTCCACTCAAGTAGCTGACAGTGGCAAAGGAATGTTTGCAGATTCTACTGTTTATGGTCCTCTTAACCTCGTCATTGTACTGAAGACTGAATCCAAAATGTTTCCAAGCAGTGGATTTCAGAGAGCAGTGCCTCTTCAAATTTTCCTCTCTTTGTCTCACTAGCATTCACCATTGTCAAGTTGGAGCTGAGAGAATATTAGTTTGCAGTTCCCCCTCTCTTCTCCAGCCCGTATGTGGAGAGAGTGCTGATAGGCTCAAGGAAAATTCTGATGGGCTCCAGAAATGTTCTGCAGAGCGCAATGTACAATGTGCACGTAGTTTACAGCCCACAAAGCATATTTTAGAAATTATAGGAAAATGACAGTCATATCGTAATATTGCGGTTCACTTGCACGTATTGAACTGCAGGAGGTGTACAAAATGATTTGATAAACATAATGTGCACTGTTGCATCCCTAGTGTCCTCAGTAGTTTAGAGATAATGAACTTTTAAATGTCCACATCCTTGGTGCATCTTAAAGAGGATGGCATGGATCAAAATGTTCATATTACATCAATAATGGATCATTGATTATTGAATTAATCCATGGATGTAAATGCATCCAGATTGATGGTGTTCATAAAAGTATAGGGTTATGTAAAATAAAGAAATAAGATTCTTATCAAGACTGATAAAACTGACATAATTGAGAGCTGATTATTTTGGCCAGAGTTTCCTCAAGTGAAAGAGGGTGTGGAGACTCATCCATCAGAGAATTAGACATTTCTCACTGGAAGGAGTACATTTTCTAAATTATCACCTAGAGATCTCAAGCTTTCCAACTCTTCTTCTTTCAGCTTGTCCCATTTTCAGGGGTCATCATTGGGGAATTTTTAGTACCATTGGTACTCTGCGAGAAATCAATTTTACATGTCATGATTACTCCCCATGCGGTGGGGTGAACATGGACTTTGATGGAGGTTGAAGGATTAAGGCTTGATGCCCTTACTGATACCCGATTGGTGGGTTCGAACCTACTACTTCTGGCTCATCAGTTCTTGTAGCTTCTAAAACTCATTATTAACTCCATAATCAAAGACAATATGAATGAAGCAATGTAAGCCCAACAGATGCATAGGGGGATTAATGCAGATTTATACACAATGAGTGATCCTGCAACACTATCTGGATTAAAAAGATATTGAAAACCACGATTGTTCATAATACTTATTTTAACCTGCTTGGCAAAATGATGGGGTTGGGATTATCCATCCAGGACCATTAATGTACAAGTAGTTTTCATTAGGGGCAGCATAGCTCAGGAGGCAGGGTGGCTCCTCTAGTAAATTTTAGATTGGTGGTTTGATCCCTGGCTCCTTCAAAAAATGTGTTGATCTGTCCTTGAGCAAGACACTGAACCCCTAACTGCTCCCCGGGTGCTTCAGCTGCCCATTGCTCCAATAGAGTAGGGTGGGTTAAATGCAAGGGAAAATTTTCACTGTAACAATACAATTACCAGATAAAATGCTTTCCCTCCTTCCTTTTTTCACAAAGTTATTGATCACACTTGAGCATATTACACTAAAGTTAAAAAATATTCATGAGTTTGTCTAACCTTTGAATAAACATCTGTCGCTGTGGTGTTATGAAAAACAACCACTAAATTTGAAATTAATATTTGACTTTTTCAACAACTGTAAACATCTTCTGGTGAGCACTGCTCTCACTTTCATAAAAGACATGCAATGATGGTGACTCAAAGCGGAAATCCACAACTTTTCCCCCCATAATAAATCATAATTTTATCCATCTGGATCATGGAGTCAGGATACACAATACTAACCAGCATCCCTACCACAGTTGAAGACACTACTCGACATGCTTTAGTCTGATCACATCAACTTTCCAATTTGCAAACATGTAGATGTGTAAACAACATCAGCAGGATAAAAACGATTCAAAGTGATGTTTATGTGGTGATGTGTCTGTTGAAAAGCAACTTTTGCCACATTACAGTTTTACTATATAATACGATGACCTTTCAAACACATCAGACTGCCTGCATTCGCTTTGGTTTGAGAATGCCAATTTTAAAAGATGTGTAATATACACTGGTAAATTCATCTCAAAAAAGCAACAAAAGAAAAATGCTGTATAAGAACTAATCTATTTACATTCACATTTAAAAACTGCTAAAACTTGTTTGTAATCACAGTAAACAGCTGCAACAGGAAGGCCTCCCTCTCCCTCCTACACTGTATATTCGAACACAGTTCAATCTTATAATTACCTATCCAACAGGATCACCACATCATCACATCAAAGGGATAAAATAGTAGGAATACTTGCAGATTACAGTTTCAATGCTAAACTCTGACAATCTCACTCTCTACTTCTCAAACTTAAAACTTGGAATCTATACTATACATGAAAAGGCCTTTATAACACTGACTCAAAGAATTTCAGGTGAGTGTGTCTTTTTCCGTTCAGAGGAACAAAGAGTTATGTCTTACTGTGCGGGATTCATACTGACATATACCAGTGACAGCTATTAGGATCTATAGGTCTACAGTTTTTCCATGCCATGGAGAAGAGTCGCCCCCTTCTACACGCCAACTCATGAGTGGGCTATTCCTGCAGCTGGGGGAGGCCTCCTGGTCATATGACTGGGGACCTCCATTGTCAGGAGGGGAGGCAGGAAGTGGAGGGAAGCCAGGCTTCTCAACAGTCTCACTCAACATTGGCCTCACAGCAAGGTTGAGTCACTGTCAACAACCACAATTAGGGCAGACACTGAACCAGCCTATTGTCCATCAGAGTACACATATATTTATGGCTCTGGGAGTTTCCTTGTGACTGGCTTGGGGTGTGCAGAGTAGGAAACATGCAATAACTGAGAAGGACATCCCACTTTCATCTACAAATAGAGCCACGGCACCAATGCAACAGAAGACAGAAATACCTTGCTGGTGTGGAAAGTAAACAACAATGCATGAAAAGAAAGTGGATGATTAAATGATGGTGGCTCACCATCTGCTGAGATATCAAATATGGATGTGTGCTATGGTAAATATTCCAAAGGTAAGCCTACATACATACTAATGATAAAAAACACTTAAGTACCAGGGATAATACAGTTTGAAGAATCTGTAATCAGAGGTATTTAGATTAGATTAGAATAGATCAGATTAGATAAACATAATGATCCTGAGGGGAAAGGTAACCACTGCTGCAGCAGCAGATGCAATGTGAATAGATAGAAATGGAAAAAAAAATCAATAAAACAAGTAGAGGCATAAAGTGCAAGTTTGTTACAGTAGAGGAGATATTAAAGTCTATTCCTTCCATCAATTAATTTTAATAAAATCAATTTTCAATCGCAATTCAACCATACTGGCAGGATGTAATCCAAGCAATACAGAATATTTTTGATGATGGAATTGACTGTTCTTTCTCTACAATCTATTTGGGCAACATTGCAGGTAATTTATTGATGCAAGACAATTAAGATACTATTAGAGGCCAGCAAGAAAGCTGTAACTGGAAAATGGTCACAGATCAAACCTCCAACAAAGACTGATTGGGTAGATATTGCGACTAACATTCAAAGTATGGCGAGAATTACTTTTTGCTGATTCTAAGCATTAATAAACTCTTGCAACATTGCAGTTGTGACCTCATGAGATGATTAATTTATGTCAACTGAGAGGGATCAGTTGACATGAATTTCAATCAGTATAACCTCTGTATGAATAGGTGATCAGCCTTCTGTTCTACTACATTGCTTAATTTCTATGAGGATTTATAAAAATAATTATAAGTATAAAGATCACTTTTCAATCATCAGCTTATCAATACTAGCCCTTAAATTAAGAATTATCTACTATATCATTGAGCCAGCAGGAGTATGGAAGGATACCCGGTTTATCTAAGACAATCTGGGCTATACATAGCGATAATCTCATCTACCCCGATGCATCACAGCAGAGCTTTAAAATAAGAACCCATAAAATTGATAGGTCTAAGAAACACCAAGGGTACTCTGACAACAGGTGAGATAAGAACAAGCTTAGAATGAGCTCTCAGTTTTATTCCCCATTGGCTTCTGGATGATATACCCAAAATTATTTATCTACTTATTGCCATTTTTCAGACTGCTGGTTGGGAAATTTTACAACTTCATTTTAATCTGCCTTTCTATGGACTTTCTGTACCAGGAGCCTCTAGCTGCTTTTTGATACATGTGATGCTTTGCGAAGAATAATGTAGGCATGAGACATCTCCACAGAGTAATAGTAATGGCCAAAATCCCCATTTTTCTACTAGAGCAGAAAAAAATGCTATTTGTGTACAAACTAACAGACATGAGTCATAATCTAGCAAGGAAATAGTAAATTACACTTCAACAACATGCCATGCATTCCATTCTGCCAGTCAAACACATTGAGTCTAATGACCAGGCACAATTTCCGCTTCAGATTTGTATATGTTACAACTATCTGCAATGTTTGGTAGCAAGATGTGTGTCCATGTGACTTGACTCTAACCACTGCACTTTACTGCCCCAGCCACAAACAGCTCATTATCTCCTTTCTCATGCATAATATAATGGCAGTGGTTGGAGGTAAGAGCCCGTAAAGGCCCTATTTTGTTGATGTGTTGAGAGTAAGGAGTTTGACATATCGAGTCTGCAGCTGGGTTTGTCCTTTTTTTGGGCCCTCTTTTTGGTACTAATAATATTTACTGGGGTTTGCGCAATCCTGTCTTGAGAAAGTAAAATATCCTCCAGTCAAAGGACTTGTGATCACCAAGCATTTGTCATCAGATTTATGCATTATGGCACTGTTTTGTGAACTATTAAATTGTTACTACTACAGATGAACAAACAAAATCTGCCTTTGAAATAAGTTATGAAATAAAATATCTGCCATATGACAAAATGACACCCATTTTTCTAAAATGACTGATTGGAAAATATGACAGCTTCTAAATGATAGTCGTAACAATGTAATGTCCTTGGTTGTCAACATAACACTTTAACTAACTGAGCACTTTCGACTTTAAAATAACAAAAGATGGGCAAAAGCAAATGCGTTTTTTTTTCCATAGCGGATATACGGCTTTTAGAAATAAGCTTTTTCTGTGTCTGACCTGATGAAGTTATCATCTGGTGGAATGGACTCTTGGAAGAACTGGAACTGATAGAGGTAGAGGATGATGAGGTGGCCAGCACTGAAGATGGCCATCAGGACACATATGCAGCTGAAGATAAGTGTGTCAACAGTCTGGCAGAAAGACCACCAGGTGCAGAGGAACAGGAAGACAAAGAAGTAGACCGCCGAGGTCAACGAGGGCAGCATGATGCCTGGAAACATATAGAATACTTTGCATTATTTGCAAATGCTCCTTGACCACTAGGTACAAGTGAAACAGCTACAGAAGGAAATTTAGAAAGTTTGAGGAGAAGTAAGTATGACCAGACAAAACAAAATGATGATAACCTGTCATATTTGGCCATTAGTAATGGGAGATATAAGTCATCATACGAACTATTGTAAAAGTGCATCAATAGATGTGTCAAGTAGAAATCAACTAGGAACTGACCCGTCAAGCCCAGTAAGATGGTGACCACCACCTTTCCAGCAGTGGTGATCAGGTTCCCTATGATCTCTTTCAATTTGGATGCTATCGTTGCCACAAACCGCAGGATCTTCATCTTAGTGCTCTCCTTGGCCTCCTCTTCTAATTCTTCCTCCTCATCATTCAAACCATCATTTTCCTCATCCTCTTCAGCTTCATAGCCAGCCTCTAAGTCCTCATCCAACAGGACATTGTCGTCCAGACTCAGCTTCTCCTCTTCTCCCTTTGAGGTCATGATTGACACAACATGCAAACACTTTAAATGCAAGTTAACTGAGAGACAGGTAAGTTTACACATAGTGAGAATTTGTCTTGTTGCTTTGGTCAACATATATACAAAAGCATATGAGCACAACAAGCTCAGTGGAAAAAGTTGGGATTGCTTGCATGGTTGTCTGTCTCAACAAGATAAATGATGTTAGCATTCAGACATTTGAATTAGTATCCCAAATAACAGCTAAAAAGTTAGTATTAGTTTATTCATAACCCTTAGCTCACTACAAACGCCTAAGTTGACTGAACACACAGTCTTTTTGAGCAATGAACTTTACATTTACATTGGGAAGCTTCCCAGATGCTTTGAGGAAGGGAAAAGTGCTATACATTCTTTTTTCCCTAGCCACATTTTCTTTTGTCGTTCCTGGGATTTGAACCAGAAATCTGACAATTATAAAACGGCCTCCATTACAGTGTAACCAAGCAATTTCAATTGTCTGTTACACTGGTGTAAAGAAAACTCTTCTCTAAAATGCAATTGGGCCTGGGTTTACAACATTTGGTTGCATATTATTATTATTAATGCTATTGTTATTATTATCATCATCATCATAGTATCAGCCCCTGAGATAGACTGGCGACCTATACAGGGTGTTCCCTGCCTTTAGCCCAATGAAAACGGAGATGGGCTCCAGTTCCCTCGCGACCCGATTTCGGATAAGCGGTTGACGATGGATGGATGGATCATATTATCACATATTATTATTACATATTAGGAACACATTTCAGTATTAATTTATGAATGACACTGTAGCACCAGTGACAAGAGTTCGCCATGGTCCAGTGGACACAAGCATAGCAAATACTGTCTACACAGTAGTATTCTAACAGATATATTGCACATCTTGAATGAAGACTGAAAATCCCTTTTTTCTCTTCAATTGTCATGTCAAGGACCCCCGTTTCGTAACATCTGCTAGCACGCTCCCTCTCTCTCAGCACTCCTGGTTGTCATCTGCACACCTGCCTCCCATTAAGCTCCTCCTCTGCAATCAAACCTCCTCTCCACAAATAAAAGGTCGACAATGGAAAACGACCGCTGCCGGATTGTTTGCCTTCATTCCAAATCACGTCTGTAAAGCCGTTTGCCTGCGCTCAGCCCTGGATTTTGACTGCCAAGCTCTTTGGGATTTTCCCCCTTGCCCCAGCTCCAGCCAAGCTAATAAAGTCTTTTGTTTCTACCTGTTGTGTATGCATTTGAGTCCAGCATATGTGGCTGGGTAACTACACTTGACCAATTACTTAAGATAAGATAAACTCTCAGAGAAACCAACTCCTATGTTGTGTTAGTTGAAATCCAGCAACAACCTTCTCTCCCACATCCCTTCAACTAAATGTCTTCTTCATCTTTCTTATCACCTACATGAAGTAAAAAACACTACAAGGCTTAGATGATCAACTCTTGTTTCTCTATTGTGTATTAGAAAATAGACACGGCATAACAATAGTTTATTTGAGGATTTTCAGTCAGGATTTAGAGTGCACCATAGCACAGAAACAGCACTGGTCAAAGTTACAAATGACCTTCTAATTGCATCAGACAGAGGACTTCTCTCTGTACTTGTCCTGTTAGATCTTAGTGCTGCATTTGACACTATTGACCATCACCTCCTATTGCAGAGACTAGAACACACAATTGGCATTAAAGGAACCGCATTAAGCTGGTTTAAATCCTATTTATCAGATCGATTACAGTTTGTAAACGTTAATGATGTATCCTCCATGCACACAAAAGTTGCATACGGAGTTCCACAAGGTTCTGTACTTGGACCAATATTATTTACCTTATATATGCTCCCTCTTGGTAAAATTATCAGGAAAACTCCATAATTTCATTGATGCAGATGACACTCAATTATACTTATCAATAAAACCAGATGAAACCAATCAGTTAACTAAACTCAAGCATGCCTTAGGACATAAAGACCTGGATGACAGTATTTATTATTAAACTCAGACAAAACTGAAGTTATTGTGCTTGGCCCTAACAGCTTAGAAACTTTATCTAATGATATAGTACTCTAGATGGCATCACCCTGGCCTCTAGCGCGACCGTAAGGAATCTGGGAGTTATCTTTGATCAGGATATGTCTTAACTCCCACATAAAACAAATCTCAAGGACATCCTTTTTTCATTTGCGTAACATCGCAAAAATCCGGCACTTTCTGTCTCT
>OMLC01036946.1:0-15058 GCA_900302585.1 Regalecus glesne
TTGAATCCACATACTCAGAGCCTCCAGGTGTGTCCTCTCAGCCCCAGGTTTCTAACATCACCAAAGACACCATGACAGTGAGCTGGTCCTCCCCAGCCATGGATGGAGGAGCCCCCATCCTGGGCTACATCTTGGAGAGGAGGAAGAAAGGGAGCAACATATGGGTCCAAGTCAACAAGGAGTTACTCACAGGTCAGAGGCATTGCTGTGTTGCTTATTGTGTTTTGGTTTTTTTCTTCATTTTACTTGTCGGCTGATAATAATTTTTATTGTAATTTCACTTTTTCACATGAAATGTGTTGGTCCCTTTCTAGGCTTAACCCTTGTTGCATCTTATTAGTATTTGCCTTTTTATCTATTGTTCCAGATACTAATTATGTGGTGGATGGTCTTGTAGAAGATGTGGAATATGAGTTCAGAGTGTCCAGTGTAAATCGAGCCGGAGCTGGAAGCCCCAGTGCTATCTCCAACTCTGTCCTAGCCAAAGACCCCATACGTGAATCCCTCACTTACATCTATTACCCATGCCTGATTCCCTCACGCTTTTATTCTTTTTGTCAGTGTCATCCAAGCTATAAAACATTATCGCCTGCATACTGTGCAACATTTACTGCCTGATTAAAAGCTGATCTTTGACACGTTCTAGTAAAAGAGTTATGGACCTTCATTGTTTTTAACATCTCCCAGGAGCCCCTGGCCTGGTTAGGAACTTGCGTGTATCTGACTCCTCAAAAACTTCCATCTCTCTGGGCTGGAGAGCCCCAGAGCATGGAGACGAGCCCTCAGGCTACATCCTAGAGGTCCGCTCTGAGGATGCAAAGGAGTGGACCAAGGCCACCAAGATCCCTATTGCTGGTGCTACCCACACTGTGATGGGACTTCAGGAGCGCATGAAGTACTTCTTCCGTATCCGAGCTGTCAATGAGGGGGGAGTTGGAGAGCCCACTGAGCTGGACACAGGCGTATTTGCAATGCCCCCTCCTGGTGAGAACGCAACATTTAATTAAAGGGCGTTTTCATTTTTTTTCTACTTTTTTCTGAATTCAAATTCAGTCCAAATAACTGTTCTATTCTGAATCAGTACATTGATAACATATATATGACTGTTTCTGGTGTAGTGGCACCTAGGTTTGACCTGCAGGGGAAGCTGAAGAACCACATAACAGTTCGTGCTGGAACAGCCCTCTGCCTTCACTTCAACTTCTTCGTAAGGGCTCCAGTAATCTAGGGCATTATTCCTTATTTCTTCACTCTAGCATGACCACGGGTCAACAGAGGACATCACTGTCAGGCTAAAACCATGTATCTGTAAGGAGCCACCTTGACATTGCCAATACACTTCCATTTGTCTAGGAACATTGAACCATTTGCAAGCTCTAAAAAGAGGACTTAGTACATATTCCATTTATACAGTAACCAAGGCCAAGGAATTTTGTTCGCTTAGCACATCTCACATACAATGGAAATTCAAACCACTTCACGAGGCCGAAACAGAAAAGTGATCAATCTGAAAAGAAAGGGAGATTGTTGACAAATGAAAAAAAGTGCATTGGAATCCATCAGAACATTTTTTGATCTTAGATCAACCGAAAGAAAATTACTAAATTTGCAGATATGTAGTTTTCAACTAACAGTAAGGACATGCAGAACAGCAGTGTAAAGTGTACAGCAGTACATCTCTCTCTCTCTCTCTGTCTCTCTCTCTCTTTCTTGTGTGTGGATGTAAGGGACTAGATTTCTTGCTCAAGGACACTTTGTCAGATGTTTATTAGCAAGGGAATTTATATTCAGGTGAAGGTCTCCACCCAAACCCCCCTGCTACCTAAATAATGCCTGTAAAAGCAAGGCTCATGTCCCATTCCCTCATCTCTCCAGGGCTCTCCAACCCCATCGGTTACCTGGCTCAAAGATGGCATTCCCACCAAGGGCAAGGAGGTGATCACCAAAAGTAAGAATCACTCGCAATTCCTCATCTCCTCCTCCCAGCGACTGGACTCTGGTGTGTACCGAGCTCACTTGAAGAATGATTACGGAGAGGCCCACTATGATGTCAATGTAAGGGTCACAGGTAAGTGATGCGGAGGTTCACTCTGTGGTAGGATCGAACCTGCAGTGCCCTGCTTGCCATTCCCTGATGCATGTGCTCAACTGCTGAGCTACTGTGGAGTAATGACGAAAAATCACTATTGTGTCATCCCATCTATCCTCCTGCCAGACTTTCCCCGGCCCCCTACCAACCTTGGCCTGCTGGAGGAGGTTCCTGGCACGGTGACATTGCAGTGGGATCATACGCCTGACCTGGGAGAGGATGAAGGAGCCCATTATGTCATCCTCAAACGAGACACCAGCACTGCTTCCTGGTTCACCGCCACTGAGCGTGTCTTCAGCCGCAGGTATACTGTTACTGGATTGCTTCCCGGGAGGAAGTACTACTTCCGGGTCATCACACAGAATTCTATTGGTGACAGTGATCCACTGGACTCAAAGGAGCCTTTTATCATTGCCAAAGAGAAAGGTAGGAGATGAAGCATTGGATCTCAATGTTATTACAATCACAGGTATGTGAAAGGTATGCTTCTGTTAATTTGTGTGTATGTATATCCAAGAGTGCATCAGCAGCCTTGTTCTGAAGGCTTACAGTCCACCACCGCGTCAGGTGAAACCCTCTTTCCTCCTGCCCCTGAAGAACCATGCCATTTGTAGAGGCCACGACTGCACCATGAGCTGTGCCTATCAGGGCATGCCGGCTCCTAAGGTATGGCTGGTCGCAGCTACTGAGGGTCTCATCAAATCTGTTATAAACCAAGGGCGTGTTGACATTCTGTTGATGTTACACTTTCATGATCTGTTGATATTTCAGGCTAAATTCTATTATTTGGTTTTGTCTTATTTTTTTCATTACTTACAATTTATCACTGATAACAACAATAGTCCATCGTAATGCTAACAATCATCATCATGAATGATATCAGACAAATCCGCATCATCTGTAGGGCACCCCTTGTGATCAACATGTCCCAATGCTGTTTGCAATCCCTCTGTTCTTTTGGTTGACTTTCACAATATCACAATAATTGTATAACAGGGCATTCACATTCATACACATCTACATCATCTGTTTGGTACCTCATGAAATATGAATCATATTTCCTTAATATTCACAGATCCATCCATTTGGTTTTTTTCCACAGTAGGAATAATAATAACAGGTCACTATTAGGATTAACGTGATATTAATGAAATGATGTTTGCAGGCCTGCTGGTATAAAGGAGAGGAGAAGATCTCAGAGTCCCCTCGGTTTTGGTACAGCACAGCTAATGGGGTGTGCACCCTTGTCATCCCCACCTGTGCAGCTAAAGACAGTGGAGAATACACTCTGGTGCTGGAGAACCTACTGGGCATGGCCAAGTGCTCCTGTAACCTGCTGGTCTTTGGTTAGTATTGAAGAAGAATAAAAGGATTAGGAGACAAGTTAGGAGATGGAGAAGTTAAAACCAAGAAGTCTTAGGGGGGATTGAGTCTGAAGGAAAGAGGGAAGTTTCAGTGTGGTTTTGTTTCTTCTATCTAATCTGTGCTCTGTCTTTTTCCCAGATAAGGATGACAACAACCTGCTGGACAGTTTGAGCGATAGTGTGAAAAAAGAGAAGCTCATCTTGTGAGCTATGTGTAGGCGGATTTCTATTGCAAAATCTGCCAAACAAAGATGTATTCTGAGTGAGTTAAACTGTTCCTGTTTCTGGTTGATTGTAACATGTTTGGAAGCAAACCAAAGTTGGAAACTGATGCCTCTATCCTTGCCTGTTTGCTCGACTCATGTAATACAGTAAATGACCATCAGAGGTCAGACCGACTCCCAGCCTGTTTATTGATATGCTGCTCGATTAAAGGATCGTTTTATCATCCTTCACCTCACTCACTGAAAGATAGTCATCTCTTTCTCTCTCTCTCTTTGTCATTCACTTTTCTCCTCCTACTATATCAATTACAGACCTTCATTCTCTTCTAAGGGTTCATTTCAGCTGTCTTCCCGAGTGGAATGAAGCTTTCAGACTTTATTGGCAAGGGAACTTCAGTTGCTTGACATTTGTTTCAGGGTAGATGATCTTAAAACCCCAAAGAAGAGACTTTTCACATAGCAAATGAATCAGAATTTTACTTAAATTGTAAAATACAGGGTTACTTAAGGTAGAACCTCTCAATCTCCAGCGTGCATATGATAAGTTACAGCTAGTTTTACACATCAATTAGCCTCTACACTGGCACCACTTCAGGCTTAAACCATCCTGCACATGATGCTCTTGACTCAGCCCTCGAGGGCCCTTTTGCACTGATTCAAATGAGGAGAGAGAGAGTGGTCTGTTAGAAAGCAGCCAGACAACCCAAGAGGCCACGACCCGTCTCCATCTTGACGTCATGATGCTGGCTCACACAAACTCCATTTCTGCAGTGCCACCGGGGACTCGGCTCCATGGCCAATCAGGCTGCCAGGATCTCGTCAATTAAACCTCATCAGGCAATAAGCCTACGTCAGTGGCGCCTTCGCCCTCCTCACTCCGAAGCTGAGGGACTTTTAGGCTGAGGAAGTTTGGAGTGAAAAGACTAAATAGTGTCTTCTTGTAAAGGCACAGGAAGGAGCTTTATTTATTAATTTGTCATTTTACATATATACAACAGAATTCTTCCTCACAATTTTACCCAGCCTATTTATTGTATTAGAGCAGCCGCAGCACCTGGGGAGCAGTTAAGACTTCAATCTCATGCTCAAGGACACTTAAGCATGCTTTCTACAGAGGCGGGGAACCTCACCACCGATCTTCTGATTAAGATGGCCACCATACCTCCTGAGCCATGCTGTCTCTTAACATACCTTATCTTAAATGATCTTACCGTACCTGATCTAGGAACAGTTGTTTAGTTTAGGGTTCAGACACCTAAACACAGTTAAGATATTCCTTTAACAGTCCCTTAGGGGGAAATTACGGTATTACAGCAGCAAAGTGGAAAGCACAATCAGAGGCATAGTATATAAAAGTAATTTAAACAATGGGGAAATATGAACAGTATATACAGTATGAACAGGAAAAATAGACTCAGAAATTAACTAAATGGTATGTAATCCAATTGTTCCTCTTGTGAATTTGATCTATTGGGGGAGCAGAGTCGGACAGCTGCAGGAAGGAAAGACCTGCGGAAACGCTCCTTCAAACACCTCAGATGAAGTAACCTGTCACTGAACTTACCTGCCTGTTGATTTTTTTACGGCTGACAGATCTTCATTGCATAGATTCAAAGTTGACTATACATCAGAATAAGCAGTATCAGACTGACGTAACTTATAGAAAGTGATGTATGTCAATGGGAATATACATAAAATCATGCTTTTCTGAAAATCCTGACGACATATTTAGGTAGTTGGTTGCCTCATGATGATCCCTGACTGAGGGTTATCATAGTCATGCAGAGGTCAGTGAAAGGTTGGGTAAGCCATGATTAAATATATGCACAGCAAACCCAAGGCTATCAAAATCCAATGGAATACACTTTTAACTGGCTGCTTATCGCCTCATCGGTTATCGAATATTGGCAGTAAAAGGAGAACTGTGTGGTCTTGATACATAATACCATTTCCTTCCTCTTGCCATCTCGTTCTGCCATTACTGTCTTCGCATTATTTGGTTGAAAGTCATGGTTTCACTTGAACTGTAGTCTGCGTTGACGAAGCCTGCCTTCTAAAGAGGCCAAGCACAAAGATTCTTCATTTCAGTAGAAGAGTGGAATCCTTTGATGACTGAGCCTTGAGTGTGAATGAATGAGGTGCATTGGTAAGAGGATTGGCACAGTTTCCACAGGGTTGGTTATGTGTGTGTGTAGGGGGGGGCATGGGGAGGAGACAGGAGGAGGAAGAGAGAGCCACATTAGTAGGAAGCTGGATGAGTTCCCACAGGACTAAAGGCTTCTCAGGGGGGATTTTTCAGCACAGAGAGACAATGAGGTGTAATAGAGCAGTCACTAGAACAGCCCTCTTTGTTGTCCTCTGTTCGCTAATGGTGCTACAGCTGCTGGGGGCTTACAGGTTCTCTGGAGACACATAACACTGATTTCTACAGACACACAGTCATGATAGAATGGTGCACATGGAAGTGAGCATTCGTTACTGGCAAGCATGGCAGTAAAATGCCTGAACTGGAAAGTGTACATGTGTTTTTTGTTGATTTCAGGGTGGGGGTTGTCACTGTGCAACCTGTAACAATAGATGCAGCTGATGTATAATTCAAATCTCAATAACTAGTGCCAATGCGCAAAGCAGAACACGTAATTCAATGTATGGCTCAGCGCCACAAAACAATCATGGAAATTTCAAATCTAGATCACTTTGATTTTAAGAGGAGCCATAAACCAGATGGGAACCCACACTGATTAAGTTGCATTGCAATTGCTTTTATTTCTCCGTTAGACCTTCACATTCATAGCAGTTTGACTACAGGAAAAGAGCAATTTGAACATCATATGTCATAAACTTAATGAATTCACAAAGAGAAAGTTTTCAAAAAAGGGTACACTTCTGCAGCATAGAATAAAATCAAGAATGATGAATAAAATCTCAGCATGTAACTATGAAATTATGTTAAACTGGATTATTTTGATGGCCATTGAATTGAGATTAAACAAACCCAGTTTCTCCCCACCTGTTGTGATGACAAGATAAATAAGCAGTTTAGGGGAGGGTGAAGGAAATTCCATACACAACAGCCATGTAACGTTTCAACAGCATGAGGTGTTTGTTACCTGTGTTTATCCTCACACAATGAGGGGCCACTCCTATGCTTCAACTAGCAACATCAAATAACAATGTCATCAAATTTGAACCAACTCCAGTGACATGCTCTCTCTTTCAAAGACAAAAAAAACATTTGAAAAAAGGAAGTATTTAAAGAAGAGCGTGTGGTTAAAATGACACGCTGTACACAGCAATGATTTTTATATACACTTTAGGAACTAAGTTTATGAAGAAATGTTGACTGGCCGTTTTTAAAGCTGTACACGTTTCCGGGAAAGTGCCGGAAATACACTTGACGCCATTACCGCAATGGCCTCTCGCATTAGTACGCCCATGGTTAAATGTAAACTGTCACAATAAATTTAAAAATATCTACGTTTACCTTAACTTTATATGTAAAGTCGCCTTTTAAAACGATATCTGGGAGTTAGGGTAGATATTTTATAGTGCTCAGCTGCTCAGATAATAGTGGCAAACTTCCCTTGTCTGAGATCATAGATTCCCCGGTGGATGTTGACAGAAATTACTCTTGTTCCCAACAACAACAGCACGGTGGGTTTTGGTTAGTAGTAATCCATCCTGTTAATCTAGGACTAAGATTAATACCCATGTTGCTGTCACTTAGCAAGTACCATTAGACTGACTCTTTGACTTGCTACCGTAGTATTTGTGACGGCGCTATATGGTGGAACACACAAATCGCTCTACAGGAAAGTACATTACAAAGTTTGTCCAATATTACACCTCAAAAAAGATATAATTACAGCACTTTTTATGAAATGTTAACAAATATCGTGGTATTTTTTTGCTGTCATGCTTGTAAAGGAAAAGCAAATTCAAAGTTTCAATGGGCTATGCTAATGATGTCCGGGCCTATCTGGACTGTTTTAAGACTGCAAATGAATCTTGACCGACGATTCGTTCTAATCTATGGGTCATGCATAAATAATCACTCAGCCCATGTAGTTTTTTGTCTATGAAGGTCAGTAATGACATGGCAATGATGATAGTGAGTCAAAGTCAAGATAATTGTAAATGGCAAGATAATTACTGTGGATAGAAAATCCTTGTTCAATTAAAAATGCCACGACTAAGAGGAGCATGAGAGGCACAACCCTCTATCCCTACATAACATCAGTTATCACTTCCAGCCTCAGCACTCACACATAGTATGAGTCAAACCATGTCCGTGATGGCCATCCACAGCCTTCTCATGTCCTTTTGTCTGCCTGCACAAAGCCCACAACAACACAACTGCGTTAGTGGTTGGAGGTAAAGTGATGCTACTGAAGTTTTCCATCTGTGGGGGACAAGTGCTGATGGAATTGGACCCCCCCCCCATGTGTCATATTCCACCTCCTCACCCACAGTCAGCTACAGTATCTCCCAACAAGAGAGCCCCTTCCTTAATGAAAAACACCTGCCTCGATGACAGCAATCTATCTCCGAAAGCGATGGGCGCTTGCTATATGAGAGGACACCTATGCGAGCTAGTCTAGATCTACGTAGCCTTTCCAATTAGATGAGTTCAGTTGGTTCTATATTTCAGTTTTTTCTAGTTTTCTGAACCGACAGACAGTGAAACACTCTCAGCTACTTTCAACCTACCCCTTCAAAATACATATCTAACATCCCCCCTTGGATTGGCTTAATTACTCATAGATAATATAGCTAATCTGGGATTTTAGTTTGTTTATTTCTACTTTATAAAAAAGTATTTATTGCCTTGCAGGCCACCAACATTGCCACATTTTTTTAAGAAACCCAAGTTCAGTACCCAAAGTCATAGAGATTTACTAGAGTCATGGTTGACCAATAAAAATAATCTCTCAGGATTAAGCCTGTTTCTGGCTTCTAGCCATTTGGACATTGAAAAAGTGAACTGGGGCTGTTTTTTGTTGTAGGGGGACATAGAAAGTGGTGGTTACATAAACCACCCTCGTGATACAACTGAACAAGAAGACTTGACTCAATCCTGTCATTTCATCCTACTTTTTACTTGAGGCTACATAATGGGCTCCTACTCCACCATGTTAAGCGCCATCTCTACCTCGATTTCTTGAAGCACTGATGTAAAACAGCATGGCAGGTGAATGCAGACCTTTTAACAAGGCCTGTCACTAAGGCTGTAGTGTTATGCCAGTGAGGTGGATGAGGCAGGAAAGAATGGTATCGGGATGGCAATTCGGACTACGCTTGCCTTGTGGTGCCAAAGTGCTTTAGTGACAAATGAGAAAACTGAACACATGACCAACACGTCTCCAAAAGGACTGACCAAACATTTCGTGCAAAGTCAAAATATTGTGCTGACAAGCAAGACGTGAAGCCAAAAGGAGAAGAGGGTACTATCTGACAAAGCAAGAATAACAACTCAGGATTATGGTACTCGAGTACCTTATACAAGACTGTGTGATGTTGGTGTTGAGTTTTTCTCAAAACCCTGATTAGCCTCAACACCCTGGTCTACCTGCGGGTCTGGGAAGGTGTGTAAATTTGGCTGATGTGATGTATAAACATACTCTAGGGAGCATTTGTATGTGTGCACAGGTGTGCACGTGCATGCCACTAATAGCTCAGGGTATTTGAGCCAGCAGAATGAACCCATAATAACAACTGTTCTTTTCTCGTGTGTGTTTGTTTCATCCAGGACTCTAGACCTCCCAGGGATCTCCTCAGCAGCTAGGACTAAAGACCAAGATAGTACAGTACATGATATATGGATAGGTTCTCACCAGTAACATGGAAAGGTAAAGTCAAAAGAAGAATCTTTCCCTTTGATACGCCTGCGCTAGTGCTTGAGTAAAATCCATAAGTAGAGGATAAACTTGTGGTTTTTGTCTTTTTGGTCTTTTTGTTTTTTTCTTGTGCACCGAGTTTGTTGGTCATAAAGCAACATCAGCAATGCTATCATATGTGCTATATGTACAGTTGAAGTCAGATCTTTCTAGCACTGGAAATGAAACAAACAAGGTATTGTAATGTAATTCCTGTTTGTACCTTACAAAGACCAGAATTGAGAGAATCACAGCTTAAGGAACTGAGCTTCATGGCAATAACTGGCCTTAAAGGTAGCCATCTTGATAATTGATTATTCTTTAAAAGCAAGGAAGTCACACAATTCTCTGGATTAGAAGAGCATACAGGATGTCAGCACTTTCTGAGAGTGCATTGCAAATATATAGTAGTGGTGTATATTTGAAAAGCACTTCCCTTCTGGTTTCGTGATCAACTATAGTGGTACACAGCAATTCGAGGCTTGATGTTAAATTTTGATTTGTCACAAACAGAAATAGACACCAAAAAATCCAGCTAGTGCAACACATACACTTGAGCATACCCCACAAGCATGCTATCGGTTATACCTCTCAAATATCAAGAAAAAGACACTGAATTGTTTGTGCTACTGTAACATGACAACGGTATGGTGATGGCAGGACAGCCGATAGACAGGAGGATTGAAAAGAAGGGACAAAGTGTGATGGAGCTGTGCAGCGCTGTAGGACAAACATCTACACCACTGTAAGGACTTAACCAGAATTGATTTCACAATTGATCAAAGCTGATTGGGTCTTGTGTGAGAAGAACTAATTGGAATAATGGGATAATTGTTAGCATACTCTGAAAAGCCCGTGTCTAAGGTTGTCGAGATTTTTCCAGCAATTGGAACCCCAGCAACTTTTTCTAATGGCTAAACAGCGGGAGCATTAGGTGCAAGATGTGTGTACGTGCAAACGGCTGTTTTGTTTTGTTTGTTTTTTGTTTGTTTGGGGGGGGGGGCTGACGAATGCCGTGGGCGGACTAAACCCGGTGAAAAGCCAGAAAGAAGTAATACTGACAGATGGAGCAGCTGCTCTGTGCGGTGATCTTTCTCTCTCTCATCATGATTATTACTTTTCCTGTAATAATGTCTCTTTAACACCTAGGGGGTACTTTGTGCGGCAGTGGGAGCGCCACCAAAACAAGGCATCGGTGGAAAGAGTCCAGCTCCCACATTAAAAAGCCTCCATCTCTTACCTAACACAGACGTAGGCCGGTCTGATCACCACAGCTACAATACGCTGGCTCTGCTCGGCAGCGACTGGAACAGTCACAGTGACTTTTCGTTCTCCGTGTTCTCACTAGCTTGATTATTTTTGTATGTATTTAACTCGCCGTCAGTCCTATGCAGATTAGTCTCTCAAAAACGTTGACAAAGAAAACGTCATAATTGTTCCAGCTAAGTATGAATACTCTGAAGTAAATTCATCGATGCTGGCGAATGGGGATGTTGTCAAAGGCAGTGTAGATTGTTGTCATTGAAATGGGAAGGAAAAAATGGGTGAAGTGAGAGGGGCGGGAAAGGGTATGGATATGCTCCTGACTTTGAGGATAGCACCTTCATATTCATGAGAGGAGATATAACCCTAGAGGAGACGGATGGGGTGAAGGGGGTAAAACAGCTTTTCCTAAAACAAGCTCCGTTTCAGTTATCGACCAACAAAAATGAATGGCTTTTGAAACAGCATAAACCCATGAAATCATATAGCCAAACCACGTAAAGAGTGCCTCATAGCGACTGGGTGACTGGGTTTAAGATGACTATTTAAAGTCAAATCGAACATGCACGTACTCACACACACTAAACCTAAGGGCCCCTGGGAGATTCTCTCCTTAGTTTCAAAAACATAAAAGTGAGAAGCAATGTATAATCCTCAGCAGATGAATGCTAGTATTCTGGTCTCCACATGAACACAGACAGGAGACCGCTGTACTAGAATCAGGACAGACAGGTAGGAGTGTTGTTGGGAGAGGTTGTAGATAATATTATCAGATCTTCACGGTAAAAAAGCCTGTGAAATGACTATACTAGCAGCAGGGCTGTGGTGTAAAAGGGTGATAGCCATGGAGGCTGTGGTAGACCACTCACCATGGTAACAACAGTGTGGATAGACCACACTGGGACAAAGGCTGAGGATACGGGATCTGACAGTGAAATGTGTCCATGATCACACATGGCCGGAGGGGGAGTGGCAGTCTCTATCCCAGCCTCAAATGCCGTTGCGGTGACCTCATATTCTCTTCCTTGCCACCTCCACGTCCTGGCATTCGACAGCAGACAGTGCGATCAGCATCTGGGCAGCGTAGTAGGTGGCCATGATGATGGCACGTGAGTGAGGAACAGGGAAGCAGAATTTGTTGACAGCAATGGTAAGGTCAGAGACCACGAAGAGCATCGCACCCAAACAGGCAGATAGCTTGGTCCAGGTCCACAGGTCATTAGCAAGCTGCACACCGGCGATGGCCCTCCAGCCCATGAAGCCAATTAGGCCAATGTAGACAGCTACCAGATAGGTGAAAGGGCCAGACAGGTAGGGATAGAGTAGAACGTAGCTTAGGGACGATCCGGCACCTATCACCAAGCCTGCACGTAGGTTCAGAGGCTTCATACCAAAAGCAGATGAGTAGAGGATGTGAGTTATGGCAAACATCAGGAGACCTGCAGGACACAGTACACAGATTAGAACCTATATACACGTTATGTCAATTCATCTGAGAATCCTGCACCGGAGGATAAAGACTGAGATCTGACAAGTTATGAGAAGGCGTATGTTTTGCATGTGTGTGACACTGATAGGGTGACCAGAAGCAAACAGTCTGAATACAGGACAAGCAATACAAGACAGTGCAAAACAGAATTTAAATATATAATATATCCACTCTTTGCAGGTTACCAATGCTGAAAGGTATAAGAACTTTCTAAAACATAAATGGGACTTACACACATGTAGACCCCTCTAATAGCTAACGCTCTCGCTCACTATTGAGGACATATTAATATGTAATAAATATATAAATAAATCAGGTAAAGTGGGACATCTGGTCACCCTGGTCTGAAACAACAAAGGAAACAAACCATGAACAAAATGATGAGCAAGACAAACCATGTCACCATTTTCTACATGTCTGTGAGCAGCCTATCCTCACCATGGCTGAAGTAGCCTTGCTCCTGCCAAATGAGAAAAGCGTCCCCCAAAGCAGAGAAGATGAGGCCGGCCAGTATCTTACGGGCACTGGAGTGGGCACCTAAAAAGCTGAAGCCATGGGCCAGCAGAAAGACCCACAAGCAGAAGATGGGGAGACATTTGATGAGGGCGCTAAACCAGGATGGGCTGGATGTGGGCAGCCAGAGAACAAAATACACACAGGTTGCCTTGAAGAATGGCACCAGCTTTGGACCCTCACTCTTAACCTGTGAAGCACATAGAATAAATACAATTATATCATTCCATCTCTTGAAGAGGCTTTATTTCTCATTGTACATACATACAATAAAAACGGGTTCTCTCCATTTAACCCATTTTGTTGTGTAGAAGCAGTGGGTTGACATACTTTCTGCTGGGGCTGGGGATCGAACCACCAATCCTGCCAATTACTGGACAATTACCCTACCTGCTGAGCTATGCTGCCTCAATCTGCTGAACCTTGGAGGTCATCAATCAGCAAGGCATCAAAAGCTGATTTTTCCTCTGTTGTCATGATGTTTTTTTTTTTTCATGTTTTAGAGAGGCTGTGGTTAGCTCAGTACACTCTTCAGGAACTGACAAGCCAGAATTTGGGGGTTCAAACCCAACCTAGGGCCGCAGGAAGGGCACCCAGCCTTAATCTCTGAAGTCCCATCTAAGTCTGGGATAGATCTTGACACATAAACATGGACATTTCATGGTTTAGAGTAGTTCCAGGAAATCCCAAAAGCTAAACAGTTGGAAGTTTAATCTTCTGGTCCTGCTGCATCTTTACTAGAGGTTACACAAGCAGCACATTTTAATTAAGTCCACTTTCATTTAGCAGTAAAGGAAACAGAATAATCAATATAGATGGTGATGTTGACATAGTATTGATTCTAGTGTGATGACCCTTAAAACTGACCTCTCGGTACAGATCCTGTAAAGCTAATAGCGCACATGACCAGAAGTGGCACGTGTTCCCCGGCCAAAGTGAAACTTCATTCAGGGAAGGTGAAAGAAGATGTTCGGGGTAAAGGTTGAAAGTTCCTAGACTATTTCTTTTTCCTCCCTTTAGCCCCTTGTTCTACTTCCTCTCTTGCCCTCTCCCATTCTCTTTGTCTTCTCAGACCCTTTGCTCTATGCTCATATTCTTTGACAAATATTCATGTTATTTCTACGAAAACTGAGCCTTGATCTCCACCCTGTCATTTGAATCTCTATTACTGTTCAAACAGACGATCGCTTTGTTTTGGCCTTACAGGGCGAATCCAGCCGTGAAGCGTAGAGAGTTTCACAACCTTTCTCCGAACACTTTCCCCGCGTTGCCCCGAGAATCACTCGGGTAAGAGAGAGCGCACTGAGGTCAGGAAGAGAGGCTAGAGAAAGCTTGACTGATCAGGCTGATCTGGATCCCGGTGGTGCGCGGAGGACGTGGAAAAGGGCGCTTTGGTGAGGGACAAGTCGAGAAGGATTGAGAAAATAAAGTGAGGGTTCCCGTTAGCTCAGGCTTTTCGAGGGTGAGGTGAGGAAGAGTGAGACAGCCAGTCACGAAGAGCCGGGGGCTACACGATAGGAGAGAGGCAGACTTGATCTGACTTGTATCTGATTTTTTTTTATGTCCCCCAACCCCACCATTATACTGTGACCAGGCTAGGTTCCTCCTGCCTAAAATCCTGTGGGGACACACAATGCAACAACTGAAAGGGACATGGTGGTTGAGATTGTCCACTGTGTGGAGAGCTATGTAGGGGAAAGGGGATAACGGGGGTGGGTGAATTGAGATTGAGAACAAGTGGCCACTGGAGTAAATATTGTTTATGCCCCCGGCAGAGCAAGGGAGTAGGAAGTTCCCGATTGCACAACTCCTCGATTAAACAGCAGGCCAAATTACACTGCAGGATTAAACCCAAGACTTCACTGCCCTCCAGTCTGCCTTGATCTTACCCAAACAGCTGGCAAAGACAGGATTTGATGCCGCACACGTTGACATGGAGGCATTCACGCGTATATACAGATGCACGTACACGCACACACCGATATGGACGGTCTCCTCACAGATGGAACATCATCTGCTGGTCTAGTGGACATATTGACATTATAGTTTGATAAGAACCCTCTGCTTGCTGTCATCCCTTCATACCAAATCTGTGTCAGAGCCTGTGTGTGAATGACTTTCCTCTTCTGTTCGAGTCAGACATTTTACCCTGAAAGTGCTGTTGAAGTCTCAGTGTCTGCTTTAACCAGGCATTCCATTCTGACGAGTTTACGTTCATCTAAATTCAAGTCGAAGTATAT
>OMLC01036947.1:0-15600 GCA_900302585.1 Regalecus glesne
CATTGTTGATGTGAGACTCTACTCAGATTACTCTGAAGGTCATGCAAAACTGAAACATCAGTAATTGACTCCATGTTGAAGCGAGACCAGTTTGCAGGATTTTACTTATTTAATCATTAACCTGTGGCCTGAATAAGAATTTGATTCTGCTACTTTCAGCTGCTCCTATTAGGGGTCGTCACAGCAGATCATCCTTCTCCATCTCTTCCTGTCCTCTGCCTCTTCCTCTGCATGTCCTTGACGGAGGCAAATATTTCTTCTTTTGGAAATTAACTACAATTAAAACCAGCACGTCAGTTCAAAGTTTTGTGTATTGAATGCTTAGAAATAAATGAATGGAAAATATTTTGTCCTCTTAAGTGGCTCAGGATAATGGAGTTGGTGTTGTAGCAAGGTGGATCTACAGCCACAGTTGGCCTACTTGTCTTGAAAGCCCCACAAAGTTGACTGGCTCCTTTTAACTTAGGCCACTGTGTCTTTTCCTTAGGGCTTCCTTTTCTTTGTCGAATTCCCAGAGCTTCAGTTGTAATTCATGATGATTCATGACGTCCTGTTTGGTGTTATCAAACCTTTTTGCATAGTTCATCCTCCACTTTGAAAAGAGTTGCTATTTGTTTTACAGCTTCCATCAAAGAACACATTTCTCACTGGAGGTTCTTTTTCTCATGTGGCAACACCTTCTCTTCAAACACTGATTTGAAAGACAGGCTCTCTCTTGCCATACTAATGGTCTTATGAAGGAAAGGGTCTTCCTCTCTGAAAAAGGAAGGTCATATTTGTTGAAGTGTCAGGCAGTGGAATTTGGACAAGTGCTTTTTTCCCCCTTTTTTCTGCTCTGGTTATGTTTTTAAGTCACTCAAGCATGACATCAAATGGTCAGTGTGAACAACCATTGTCTGTGATTCAAGTAGTTTTTTGTCTTTTGTCAAAGTCATCCTCAACACTGTTAAGTCATATTCTTCATAACATTACCTGAAGAGGGACACCCTTCTTAAGCTATGTGGCATTTCCTTCTATCACAATTCTTTTGGGAATTTGCACTTTCCTTTAACATACATGTACCAAAAAACGTTATGCTTAAAGACAAAGAAAATCCGAGAGGTACAATATGTATTTATCTTGTGTAGAAAGAAGCTTTGAGAGGACAGACGGATTGCTACATTTAACAAGAGACACTATTTAGAATCCAACTGTCTAATGTAGACCAGTCATTAAAACTCCTTAGCTTCAATCTGAAACCTCAGCTACCTACTGTACATCCTCTTTGAACTGTATTCTCTACCTCTTGTGCTAAAGCCATATCTGTCTGGATAGGTGTCCCCTGTGAATGGCCACAATCCCTCTTCCTCCCTCAGATGCTGCATTTTCTCAGCCAGCCTTTCTATCTCATGTTCTTGCTTCTCTGTTTGGTGCAGCCAACTGAGGATGTCCATCTTGAAGCACATGGGGAGGGGGGGGATTACAGCAAAATGTCATGGAACATTCTGATCATCATCACACACTGGGTTAAGATGCTAAAAGAACTTGGGTGAGGTCATTACTTTGTATTGTTAGTATACATTGACTGTGTAAATGGTGATGGTAGGAAAATATATCCATACCTTTAGATATCCCAGTAGCAATTCCAGTCAAAGGGTGTGTGTGGTAGGTACAAGTGTAATGGGCGTTTCATAGTATGTCCTTAATGGTCAAGCAGTATATGAGTGTTTCTCAGTGACGTCTCATGGATGGATGAATGACTTGTCTGGTGTGCTCAGTATTACAACGTGTAGAGTTCTGCTCTAGCATCATTATCATGCAGCCTCCAGAATTCCTGTCCCTCTCCTGCTACTGTGGTTATTCAGAGAGGTCATACCAGGAAGACTCTTTAAAACCTTCAATTAATCAATTTGCATCATACATTTTGGAAATAGGAGTAATGTATATTTATCATCTTGTTTGCTTCATTATACTTTTCTTGTACAGTATAGCAAAGTCTTTGTTTTACAGTACAGAGTGTGGTTCAAAATCATGATCACCTACAAATTCACTTTTAATCATGACGTTCTGTGTCTGGCAACTTTTAGCAATTTTCATGATCAAATCTGGAGGATATTACCCTAGGCTGATATTAGGGACTGCAGCACCTCAGAGGTAGAATGTGTGTTTTGGGAACTAACAAGCCTGAGGCTGCAGGATTGAACCTGCAGCGGGGCATCAGGAAACGCATCCGGCCTTAATCTCCCACGTCTGATGTGAATAGTTGATTTTGCTCTAGCTGTTGTCATTTCATCACTCGTGTTGGCTCAGTAATTAAGGATGAAGGCACACCCTTGTTGTTGCTTGTGCCGTTACCTAACTGCCTAATGCTCTAAGTGCAGCAAAATAAAGTTGTTCTTGGCTTCTTTTTTTGAGCTTCATGTCTGTGTATTTAATGGTATTTCTAGAAAAGGATTGTTTCCTTCTGGTTTTCAGTATCAATGCATTATTTCAAAAAGCTTTTCTATTCCACTGTTTGTGTCTGTAGACTGACTGGGATGCTTTCCTGGAGCGTTTGGACACAGATCTCCAGGTAACAGACAGACAGCTTACAGAAAAAGCCAAAGCAGACAGCTTGGGTGCTGATACAGCCCTCACTGATGCTCGGAGTGGAGAGTAAGCATAAGCACATATGCACGCACACATATTTTCTGCTTTTTCTTTTTACCAAAACTTTTTTTTTCCTGTTCTAAGAAATGTGATTCTGGGAAAGTACCTGGGTGAGGGACAGAACCTTCTGTTGGTGCTCATCCGACACTTTGGATGACTGCCGTGACGAGATCATGTGACTGAGCTTGAGGCCAATCGGGTGAGTTTTCGTCAATTCCTATGCAACACCCCCTCATTTTGTTTTTCAGTGAAACATGAAGTGGCTATTAATTTCTTTGACTTGCTATATCTCTATATGTACTTGTGTGTTTGTGGATGGATCTGTGTGCAGGCCGCCCTGCAGGCTCGGTCACTTCGGGTCTTGGTGGTCTCGTTTGGCAGTAGGGAAGGAGCTAAGCTATGGCTGGAACAAACCGGATGTACATTTGAAATGTTGCTAGACCCACAGAGAAAGGTATGAAAATGAAAGAGGGTACGATGGCTTGAATCTTCCTGAGCATATGTGTGCATGACTGAGGTTTTTTCATGCCTTTGCTTTGGTGATTGATTTGTTTATTGATTTTTATTTTTTTTAAATTTTCTTTAATTTCCCTTGGGTGGACTCCAGGGTGATTGTTGATATTTGACAGAGAGGCAGCATCAGGGTCGTTAGATTAGTTAAATTTTTGGTTGTATATGTGTCTTTTCATTAATGTCTCTTAAACATTTAAAGTACATGTAAATAACATGTGTCTCATCATAGATCTACAGGTCATTTGGCCTGGGCTCATCCTTTGCCAAAGTGCTGAAGTTTAGTCTCCTGCTACAGTATGGTGACTATATAGCAGTGGACAGAGGCTTTCCTGATATCCCCCCTCGCCTGCTGGAAGACATCTATCAGGTAGAACTGGACAAAACGGGAAGATTGCCTTTTGGACTGCTTAATAGTGGCAGGTGGCTGATAAGAAGTTGAGCAAAATGGGTAGGGCTGTCGATTGATGAAAAACTAGTTAATTGTACAATTTTCTTTGACTAATTGTGATTAACTGATTTTTATTTCTTAAGACTGAAGCTTCTATTAATGGATATTTTAAAATAAAATCAATGAATTAAAACCTTAATTTTCCCCTGTGGGACTAATAAAGGTATATCTTATCTTAATGCAGAATAAACACAAAGCAAGTGCATTTAAATTCAATTATTATTATTTAATAACATCTTTTAACCTCTGAATACAGTTTCTGTCCTGTAAACTGCAGATTTCCAATAAAATCATCAGGGCCATCAAGATTTGTTTTAGCTTGAAAGGCTTATTTCTTATTGCCCTAACAGAAATAGTAACAAACCCCACGGCTGTATGACAAAGTGCCACTCTAATTTCAAAACCATCAAAGCCATTAAAATTAGATACCAGCGTAGAAGGTAATAATTTCCAATATAAATTATGATTAACAACCCCCCCCAAAAAAAAAGCTATGTTCAAAGACCAGTTGAATATAAAGTGTCAAAAATTCACAATTTTCATTCGGTGTTCATCACAGAACCATGTATGTGCCCCTATGGTACAGCATAGTAAAATATGTTCTCATGAGTAAACGAAGGCCAGGAAAAAATAAAGGCTCTGACTCACTCTCCGTGTTTGCACACAGCTGCGGACTTGACCTGGTTGTGCATACACACAGCTGCACACACAGTTCAGATCATACTACAATTGAATGTCCACTTGGGTCTCGTATTCCACGTATCCGCATTTCCCAATCCACACTCCAGTGAGATGCAGAGTACAGGAAAAAGACCAAATCTCCCTATCAATCACACAGATAGAACACTCAGTATTGAGTCAGTTATAGAAACTGAAAATAAAAGTGAGAGGAAAAATTAGGGAAGATCAAGAAGCTGCAATGCAAATATCTTCCACTCACTCATTCATGCAAAGCTGTGGAAATGCAAATTATCTGTGCTCTGATCTATTCCGGGTGATCCATCCCAGAGGAGAGACATGCCTGTGAAACGGCCTCGCACAGCCACCCGGGGAACTAAATAAGACGCAGCTGTGTTAATTCCATACATTTTTGTGATGCATTAAATATTTCAATCTTATTAACAAATGTTAAGTCGTCAATTTTGATGGCACTAAATATGTAATTTGAAGGTAAATATATAGAAGTATGTACTAGGGGAGTGTTATGAGTTTGGCTAATTGGCTAAATGTGCTGACAGCAGGTAAGTTGAAGATATTTGAGCAGTATATCCATCCAGCCATCATCAACTGTTAATCCAAAGTCGGGTTGAGAAGTCATGCTGGTGCCTATCCCAGTGCTTATTGGGCAAAAGGCAGGGAAGCAACCTGGACAGGTCACCACTCGAGCAAGATATGTAGGTGTGTGTGTGTGTGTGCGCGCACACACACACATACATATATATATATATATCAGTTGAGTCGTTTTATGATTACATTTCAAAATGTACACATTTTGTTGATCAAGTGTCTCTGGATATGGCTTTGATGAATTGAAGAATAATTTGGTTAAATAGATACATATTAATTTTATGTTGATAACATATGGTATAACACTTGGTGAACTCCTTAAAGTTGTAGGTGTCATAACTTCCCAAAGTAAAGCAGGTCATTGTACCTCAAATGGTATTCGCAATGATACTGAGATTAGCAATGAGGCCACTACTGTCAAGCATGTATGAGAAAGTCCAACAAAAACAATTTAATTTGTATCTTTAACTTTAAATATTCTTTTTCCCGTGCTGTTGGTTATTTTTAAAGGAAATTAATGAGACTTAGAATGTCTGGAGACATGACGAGATCCATAACATTTTTTACGCCTTGCCTCAGACAATCAGGGGTCCTTCTCAAGCCTTTCATACCTCTTACTTTGTCCAATGTAACTTAAGGTGGCATGTAATCACATGTATTTGGTCTGGAAAAGCCCAATCTTTAGAAGGAGAGATACATGAGTTTTATGCTGTGTTTTTCAGATGGGAGGTGACTTTGTAGCGGATGACAAAGGGATGGTCCTACTTGCCCATCCTTCAACAAACCCACTGGACAGGCCAACTATGAGAGACATTCTGGAGGCCGTGCCAGCAGGAAACTGCTCTACGAACTCTGAGTAGGAAGATTGAGATCTGCACTGCTATGCCACTCTATATTCATAAAAATGGGAAGGGTTTTGATTGGGAAGATGCTTTTTTTTAAACTAAAAAAAATGGCACTGACATGAGAACAGGAATTGCACTTGGCCACAAGTTGATGATGTCACACCTTGCACTCATCATGAAGAGGTGTGACTGATGTGAAATCTTGTGCACAAGATCATCAGCCTTGAGTTATTTTTGTCAATGCTGTGACACAGATTTAAAAAAATACCTTTCCCACTTCTTAAGGCTAGAACAAAGTAGATAATCTAAGTCAGCTTTGATTGTACTCTGATCTACTTGGGAGTGCAGTATGTGACATTTTTGGTGTGACATTCTGTCCCAGGTATGTTATGCTGGGCAGCACAATGCAGTGATTCAAAATTTGTTTTTGCTTTATTTTAAGCTTTGTAACAATTGCTGATCACATTGATAAATCTCAAATATAAAATTCCAATGGCTTCAAAAGCTTTCTCCTGAATTTCAGCCATTCTAAACTAAATGGTTTCAAATTTTTATTGAGTGGATTAGTAAATACTTGGTTTTTATTATGAATCGTCATTTTTTGTATTTCCTATTAGCCTTTTTATGAATTTGGCCACTTTGATGGTTTATCAATGCAGCTGATTTCTATTTTTTATGCTGTAATGACCACGTATATGAATAGCCTCTTAAAATGAGCATTTGCATGGCTGACCAGCCTAGCAGCTATTTCTGATATATTTTAAAGATTAAAATATATTAATATGATTCTATTTATTTCAAGAATGCTTACAATCACATGTTTTTGTGGCATTGATTCTCATGATGTTCTGACCACATAGATCCCAGTCTGTCTGCATGAAATGCATTGGATTGTCATTGTTGTCTCACTTTTGAAATCATCCAAGTGACTAATGAGATGAATGAAGCGTACAATGAATGACCTGAGATTTGACATAAAATTCCAGTTAAATACTATGAATTGATAAAGAAATAGGATGATTATATTCAGCATTAACTGTGTGTAATGATTCAACATTCACAAACACATTGAGAAATGAGAAGAGTTTAATATTGTAATGGGTCACGCCCCTGATAGTCTAAACAGCTGCTTAGACCAAAATACAATCCGACCAAACAAGCATTTTCTTGGAAAGAACAATGCTGGCAGGAACTGAAAGGCACCACTCCCATCAAACTCATGCTGATGGGAGACGGTGCTTCGGTGACCTAATTTTCAATGAAGTTCTGCTTCAAGTTCAGACCCCTACAGACAAATGTGCCGATTCTAAAAAGGTACATTCAACTCTCCATGTCATTCCTTTTCATGACACATGAGCAGCAATACTTTGAAATATAAATGTAGAATCAAATTATTGAACAGTTGACTTTCACTGATACTGACCGGTTTATTTCTAAAATACACTATCATTCAATGTATATGATAAATGGCCTTTTTCTTATATTGCTCTTTTCTAGTCTAGCGACCACTCAAAGCACTTTAGAACAAATGCGTCACGTTTATCAAGCTATGCAGCCGAATGTGAACCCACAACGCCTGACTCCCAGGCATGTGCTTTTAACCACTGAGCCACCACGGCTCGTAAAACCTAACAATGCATGTATGTGTTTTCCATCTTGCACATCTTAAGTGTCGTGACACATGTTTTTATTATGTAACAAACTGATGCTGTATGCTCTGTGTGTGATTACTATTCTAAATGTGCAGAAAATGCCATGGTTATACCTCTTTGTCCCTGCCGTGAAAAAAAAAGCTTTATTGTAATTTTTATGTCACAATTAGGCCCCACGTTGTGGGGGTGCACACAGACATGGGGCAATGGTAGCTCGTCGGTAGATGTACGACCTACGATTGGATTTTGCGGATTTGGTCCCACTGTGAGGCATCAGGAAAGCACATCTGGCCTTAATCCCCCATCTTGGAGTAAATGTGAAGCTTTGAGTGGTTGCTAGACCAGAAAAGCACCATATACAAATCAGTCCATTTATCATTTTAGATGGAGCACGAGAGATTAAGGTCGAATGCCTTTTCTGACTATTCTCACGTACATACATGGAAATTTTTTCTCTGCATTTAACCCATCCTATTGTATAGGAGCAGTGAGCAGCTGCAGTGCCAGGGGGACCAGTGCCAGTTCTTTTTCTATTGCCTTGTTCTCAGGGACAGGCAGCAGCACTAACTCCAACAATAATATTTTATTTCAAACACCAGAGCTGACTGACCTTTTGTTGGGAAATCTTTTTAAATAGTGGACAAATTATGTTATCAGCAATCTCATGATGAAGCTAAGAATAAAGTCCTTGGAAAGAGACTGTTAGTTGTGTATGAAGTCATATTACATCTGTTCATATTACAACTGCAATTGCAAACATAATTTATTTTGTGATAACTTAATTGGTTGAGTCTGTAAACTGCAGTAGGACAGCTGGGTACGTATGCATACATGACCTATAAATAGCAATTGCAAATAGCATAAAGCCCCAACTAAGTTTCACTGTTGCCCTGCAAGTATCTGCAATTGACTATTCAATTATGTTTCTTTATATAGAAATTGAAACTACTGAAAACTTAATTCAATGTGCTCTACAATTATCCATCCATCATCAACCGCTTATCCAAAATCGGGTTGCGGGGGAACTGGAGCCTATCTCTGTTTTCATTGGGCAAAAGGTGGGGTACACCCTGTATAGGTCACAGTCTATCACTGAGCCATGCCGCCTACACCTTAAATAAAGTGGACCAAATAGTAAATCCCCTCTAAAATGATGCTTTTGTAATTATTTCCATAGTTGTCTCCAAGTGTTTGACTGTGGCCTTTGAATGTAACCACCAGAGGGCCAACTATCCACATCAGTGAGAACTAGTCGAGGTTTCCTTGAGCAAGACACTGAACTCATAGCTACTCCCCGAGAGCAGCTTCACTCACCGCTCCTACACAGTAGGAGGATGGGTTAAATGCGTAGAACAGATTTAATTCATTCATGTGTCTAATAAAACTATTCAGGGAAAAATAAATCTATAAATAGAAAACCGGAATAGCATCAATATGTGAAGATAAACAGGAACAAGTAACTTGGCTAGTTTGACATTTGACGGTATGACTAAAAGGTCACCCCGGCCACGAGATGATCTAGGCCAGGAGCAATAGAGATATATGACTGTTGAAGCTCAATGTGTGTCTGCTCTCTTTTTAAAGCGCCACCCTGTCGTCAAACTCACAGACATAGTTCATGGTTCTGTCACAGTAGTGGTCCCACCAGTCCCCGTCGTCAGATGACATGGCCACACAGTTCTCCCGCTTCCCGCCATCTGGCTGGCTGGACAGGAAATGCTTTCGCCACTGGAAATAGGTGACGCGTGTCCCGTCATCGAAGAGGTACATGCCCTCGGAGCGCAGGTCGTTGATGCCCAGCCACACGGGCCAGTTGCCAGGATGGAAGAAAGCCTTGACATAGGCAGCGAGGGCTTCCTGCTCCTTGCGGTCACGGGGCATGGCCAGACGCCCGCCCCGCTCCATGCACTTGCGGGATGCCCCGGCATAGTCCTCATATCGACGGTAGACCAGGTAGCATTTGTAGCCCACCCTGTGTCCCTTCTGGCAACCTTGGATAAGTGAAAATGAAAGGAGAGTATTTCAGCAATCTGTTTGGGAGCTAAGGATCAGAACCTATGACAAATTTAAGCAGTTTTGAGTGATCTGCCCTTAGATTTTCTTCTTGTACAAGGGCTATTTGGCTTCCATATTTTTGATGTCTATCCCTTTGGCAAGTCCAAACCAGTGAAATGTGTTAGCTCTTATTCAACAAGGCAGTTTGAGGGCCGGTTCAGAGCAGGGGCCTGATTGAGACAGCCGGAGAACTGGTGTACTGATGACGTATGCTACTGTAGTACAAATAACAGTCCTAACCCTACGCTGAAATGTTAAAGAGCATACACGATTATGATTATGCTGACCAACAACAGCCACAATCAATTTTGCGGAATAATGCATGCAATAATCCATCCATCCATCTTTAAGTCTGGAACAATGCATGTGAGGCATCAGATTCACTGTCAAACCTGATCCAATATAAGTGTGTACGGATAAAACCAAATGACAAAGTTTAATCTGATCCTCGCATTATTGCAGGGACAGCATGGCTCAGTGGGAAGAGCGGTCACCTGGTGATCAGAAGGCTGCAGGTTCAATCCCCGCAGCTGCAGAGAAGTGTGTCGAGGTGTCCTTGAGCAAGACACTGTTCCCTCAACCGCCCTGCCCTGTGATAGACTGGTGACCTATACAGGGTGTACCCCGTCTTTCACCCAATTAGAACGGAGATATGTTTATAAAAAATAAAGTCTTTTGGTATCATTAGGAAAATGTCATATCTTCTGACACTCTATCATAGCTTAATGGATCCTTACCTAGAACCTTGTTTTGGCCCGTACTCGTCCCTCTTCAAAAAAATATTTAAGTCCAAGATAAATCTGTAAGATTGGCAACCGCTTCAAAACACCATGAACTATCTACTCCTTTGTTCTAGAAATTAAACCTGTTATCCATTTCCAATATAAAAATCTATCAAATATGTATTTTCATATAGAAATGTGTGTTCTAAAAGTAACTACTTTGTATTGAACTCTGATATCCGTTCATATCCAACCAGACATGAGGGTTTTCATGGTATCCCCTGTACATCTATGAATGTGTGGCAACAAAGGCTTCAAACAGCATCATGAAGTTGATGGATGACACAGCAGTGGGGACTTCACCTCCCTTTGGTGAAGAGATGATCCTTGGGGTCCCCCGGCACAAACAGAGTAACGTAGTGGACGCTGTTAAATGCCAGGAGGACTGCAGTGACTTGTACATCGGGGAGACCAAACAGACGCTGGCTAAGAGGATGGTACAGCATAGGAGAGCCAAAACGTCGGGTCAGGACTCTGCGGTCTACACCCACCTACAGGCGAGTGGCCACTCATTCAAGATGATGATGTTCACATCCTTGATAGGGAGGAACGCTGGTTTGAGAGGGGGGTGAAGGAGGCCATTTATGTGAAGAGGGAACGACCGTCTTTGAATAGGGGTGGTGGCCTGAGAGTACACCTATCGGCGTCTTACAATGCCGTGATCGCAAATATTCCCAATCCTTTGTGAATGGTGCTCATTGCCACTGAATGTAGAGTTAGTGACCCAACTTGCATGTGAAACCAGCCTATTTGGGTGTGGTATCGATGTACTGTTTATAAGGGGAGGAATACTTGCAGTCTGCTCAGACTGAAGATGTCACCCGTTTGAGTGGTGAACTATTTCTGAATAAACAAACTTCTGATCCGACTTGAACCAATTCACCTTTTTGTGATATCACTAGTAATTATAGTAATGACAACTGAACAGGACAGAATTCTTGCATTGTGACTGAACGGAGGGACCTATGAGCAACTAATGGACATGTTTTAATGTTTTGCTTTTTTGTGTAAAATGAAAAAATCCAAATAAAAAGCAACGTTTAGATTATTATTTTTTTATTAAAAAAGAAAGCAAAGGAGGTTTTAATGTCATTGGATAAGGTATTTTTACTGCTTGAACTCCTTGACATTCAGTCATCAGATGACCCAAGACAGTCATCAGAACCGGCAGGTTCTGAAAAGTTCTGGACCCATGAAGACGTCTTGTGCTTTTTATTCTCACAATGTTTGGCCCAACTTAAAAATATAAATCGTCATTCTCATATGAATGCCATTAAAACTAATGATTGCACATCCCTCAATGCCCAGCATCTGCATCGCTGTATGCTTATTGCCCTGACGACATATACACCTGCCTTAACTGAGCTTTTGAAATGGAAAAAAAATGTCATTTTGCTCATCAGATGGCAGATATTTGCTAAGTAGGCAGTTAGATAACGGACCTATGGACCTATTAGTAAGATTAGAAATTTATTTTTGAGGAGTTTATGATATTGCCGTTTGAATTGCTACTTGTCCTGATAGTCCATATTAGGTACTTAATGTAACTGAGGTGAAGGTGAGGTTTTGATTACAATATAGAAATTGCTTGCTTCCATTGATTTGTTCAATACTGCTCATTTTGTTTTTACAGTCTTAAATGGATGTTTGATGTCTGTTAGTTAAATGAGTGGAATAATAAATGTCTGCTAAGGCTCAGCTGGACTAATTTCCAAACATGCCATTTGGAGGTGGTGATGCCTGATTCACTGATGTTGTTGTGCATTTTACAAAATATAATATATGCACTCCTATGCTGTTGTTGTAGGCCTACTTTTACTGAATCTGTAGTTGATAACGTGAGTCATATTTCAAGCCATTTTTCTCCAGCCCCTCATTTGCAGTCCTTTTCATGAACTAGCCCCCATATTTCAATCTAATTGAGTAGCTCTCCCATAAATGGTGTCATTTGAACTCTTATGTAGAAATTTTATTTTTGATTTATTTATATGTAAATATAGACTGCATGAAAAATTGAAGCTTTTCAACACTTATGAATATCTTTTTAGATATACTCAGGTAGATGTTAGGCACTCGATGCAAAGTGCTTTGAGTCGTCGCTAGGCAAGTGAAATGCTATACAACAATGAGTCTTTTACAATTGAATGTAAAAACTTACCATATTTAGCACCATTGGCACCAGCTCCATAGCCTGTGGTAAAGTTGAATATTTCAAGTCAAAGATGCATTAGATAACGCTTTATACAGCCACCAGCAAAAAGTGATTTAAGACTTCACATCATGATAAGAGACTATGTTTTCTGTGTAATTCAATGATGTACATACTTTTAACAGCAAGGCCATTCACTTACCTCCTGGCACTTGCCCAGGATAGAGTCCGCCTGCTCCTGGCACTCCCCCTAAACCACCCAGACCACCCAAACCAGCACCTGCTCCACCTGCATATACAAGAGTTAACGCCAATCAAACATATACTGATTAATTCATCTTTAGTTTAAAAAAATATTATTTGTTTAATATTGATAAACTAGTATCATGCCGATGAGGAGTGCAGTACCATATTGAGGAACTCTAGCCTGACCAGGTAAAATACCTCCTGGGCCCACTCCTGAAGGAAGAGAGTTAAGGTTATGTGGTCAATCTTTGGAGGTGGAATATTATTTTACTCAGTTCTGTAGTATTCTTCTCGTCTCGCAAAATAAATACCAACCAGTTCCAATGGGGTAGCCAGGCTTTGACCCAGGGCCACCTTTTCCACCTGGAAGTCCAGAACTGCCAGCACCAAAGCCCCCATAACCTGTGAGAATATAATTGGGCACATCATTAAATGCTGTGGTGGTGTGGTTATTCAAAAACAATAAATTGAACGTAAAAACATAGCTATACCAAATGGAAGTTTGCCACCACCGGGTTTCGTCCCATAGGCACCTGTGAAGAAGAAAGAAATCCCATGTATCAGTCCACACCTTGACTGCAATGCTCTTTTGCCCTGTTAAGCAGCCCTGTCCTACCTCCAACTCGAGCAAAACACTGAATAACTGCATGTCAATCTTGGATCTCACATCACTTCATTGGCTCCCAGTAAATTATTGAATAGATTTCAAGATGGGGAGTGTAGTTTATGTAGGTGCAGTTTGGTCTGAGAAACTGTTCACAACAAGTTCTGTAGATTATCTTGAGTAACCGGGTAAGGATTTCTGGAAAAAAGACATTGCTGTTGAGTTTTCAAATGTATTTTTTTGGTGCTCTGAACAACAAAAGCCGAGTGCCATCCAGTCCCATTGTATTTTAGAGAAGGCAGGCATCTATATGACCGATATTTCTTTGCAACTCATACCAAAAGGTTCCAGATAGATAGACAGCACTACAGGTAAGATATATTTGGTTTTTGGGTTACGTGTCTATTAAAAGAGAAACCACACAATTGTATAAAATTGTAATCAGGAGTGAATGTTAACACATTGAAGTGGTTAGTGAGGCAAAATAACAAGCATGGTTTGAACCAAAAAGATTTTTTCTGGAGCATAATTCATTTTTCTGGCTTGTTTGAAATCAGTAGGCTTTTTACTGACCAAACTGCATTGACATATTCTGCTGCTAAAAAGCAGCCTTGAAGAACATTATCCACAATCAAACTCAAATCTAGAGGCGGCATGGCTCAGTGGGTAGAGCGGTCGCCTGGCAATCGGAAGGTTGCAGGTTCGATCCCAGCACCTGCAGAGAAGTGTGTCAAGGTGTCCTTGAGCAAGACACTGTTTCTCTAATCGCTCTGCTGTGTGATAGACTGACGACCTATACAGGGTGTACCCCGCCTTTCACCCAATGAGAACGGAGATAGGCTCCAGTTCCCCCACGACCCGATTTCGTAGAAGTACTTGACGATGGATGGATGGAAACTCAAATCTACCAGTGCACAAGAATGTCCGCTGTGCAGCAGATAAGCGATATCAGTCATTTTCATGTCCCCATTTTAATCATATTATTACACTTTGGATAGATTCAGGAAATTACAGAATATAAATATTGTTTTGGCTAAGACTGAACTGCAAATTCAGTGATCATTATGTTTGGATTTAATGATAATACCTGAAGTACAAATACTGTAAAAACATGAGAGGCGGGAAGATGGTAAAAAGGACAACCTGTCAGTTCATGCAAGTACTATATCTACATTTATGACAAAGATCAGATTTCTAAAAGCTACTAGGCGTTAAACATGGTACTAGTTTCCATTAAAAACATTTTGATTAAACATAATTACCAATAGCTGGATTTTATGAATGCTGACAGAAGTCTATATGATAGAAAGTTTATTATTTGACAGAAATTTAATAACATAGTAAAATTGCTATAGGATAACTTTATGAATTCTCTACAAAGCAGATAGTAGATGTGTTGTTATGATTTTGATGTCATGATCATAAAATGCATGATCACTTAACATTTTCATAAATTCTTTCTGGGGCCTAAAAACAGATTACCATCATCCTTTTGAAACAGAATCCAGTAGGAAAACCACTCTAAAAAATACTTAGGGAAGCACTCAAAGAAGTACTCATTGGTCAGGCCAGAAAGGGATTAGGGCTGCCCACATTGTGAGGAAAACAGAACTGCAACAGCAACAGTTTTGAACAGTGTTAAAATATAGACTGCCAGTTTGCTAATAAACAACAGAACTTCCACCATTAAGTATAGTTACATTTAGACCACATACCTTGTAGTTTGGGGGATTTTAAGGGGTATCCATGGAACACTCCTGGTTGCATTGGTCCACCATATCCACGGCCTCCTACAGTAAGGGTTCAGGGAAAAAAGTTGATTCCTAATCAGTCAATCCCAATTATATACCCAATACTACTAAAATATTGTAGTATGTTGAAATAACTATAAAATAAGATACCATTGGGTCCTCCCAGTCCTCCCTGCCCTCCCTGTCCTCCACCTGCTACTGTAGAAAAGAGAGGCAATTTTCAGTCATACGCAAACTAACAAAAGATGTTGGCTTTCCTCGAGATAATACACAGTAGTCATAGAAGAAAACGAAAATACAATTTAACAGTCAAGACATGTGTTGTAAAAATGTTTATGCCCTACATGATTTGGCATCAAGTCCAGTGCCAGTGGCAACTCCAGGCAAAACTCCCCGTCCAACATATCCTGGAAATTTGAGCAGAAAAGACTTGAGATGTGGTTTTCTGCTCTACCACCAGTACATCAACAACAGTTGCTTACATAGACAGTGATATATTAAATATTAAAATATATTATCTGATAAAATGTCCATTCTGATGAGCATGAGATTGTGTCGCACCTTGTCCTGCCACCATACCGCCATGGTAAAGTCCAGGTATGCCCACACCTGCCACCATCCAAAAGAGAAGAGTATCATG
>OMLC01036952.1:0-11174 GCA_900302585.1 Regalecus glesne
GACATGCATGAGTATGTTCATGTCCTTGCTCTTAGTGACATAGTTTTAATTTTAGTGTTTCTCAATTTTAGAGTTTATAAATATCCACAGACCAAAGTCTCTGCAGCAGAGAAGGAAAGTGATGAGCAGAGACCATATTCTTTTAGGTGGAAAAAGGCAGTTTTGGTTATTTAATTGACATGATGTCCCAAGGAGAGACTGTTGTTAAAAAATGATTCCAAGGTTGCTGATGTGTACGGAGGAACATAGAGAGGATTTATCAGTGGTAAGGTAGAAGTTTTGAGTGGTTCTGGTAAGCAATTTAGGACCAATAATGATTGTCAGATTTATTACAATATAGTTTGAGGACATTGGCTTGCATCCATGTTTTAATTTCAGTGAGGCAGTTGGTCATTGGAAATAGTTGCATGGATTTAGTGGAGATGTAGAGCTGGACATCATTGGCATAGCAGTGGATGTGGAAACCATGACGTATCATATTGCCATGGGGGAGCATGGAAAGAATGAACAAAAGAGAACCAAACCCTGGAAGACACCTTGAAACAGAGGAGTGGTGAAGGAGGGGCAGTTGATGCTGATGAACTGTTGTATATTTGGGAGAGGGCAGTGCCAATGATGTGGTGGTCACTCACCTACAGGACAATCAGCAAGTTTGAACAGTTATAATTCACGGTGATCTCACCCATGTATATTATGTTCTCCCTGTCATTGTTAGGTTTCCTTAAGTACATTACCCACTAACACTAGCGGGGTGACGATGCTATTTTTCAGTGATAAAGAGTTTGGTTGTGAGTGTTGCTAATGAATAAAGACAGGTTTTTCCTAGCTCTTCAACGTGTAAATAAGTCTCTGTCTCTCTTTTTATGCAACTTCTACATTTTTGAGGTTGGATTCAAGGTGGGAGAGAGAATTGGTGTGGTTAATGGTGCTGAAAGCTGCAGTGAGGTCAAGTAGGATGAGAATCCTGAGATGGCCAGAGCCTGAAAAGAGGAGATCATTGGTGACTGAAGGCTGTTTCTGTGCTGAGTGGAAACCAGATTGAAATGATTCAAAGATGTCATTGGAGATGAGGTGAGCTTTGAATTGAAAGAAAATAAAATGTTCCATTATTTTTTGATAGAAAAAGGAGATCGAAGATGGGCCAGAAATTGCTCATGATATCAGGGTTGAGTCCAGGTTTTTTGAGTCTGGGGGGGACAACAGCCAGTTTGAGTGTATGGGGAATAGAACTAGAGCTGAAGGAGAGGTTAATAATTTCTGTGATGAGTGTGGAGATAGCTGGGACACAGCTTCTCATTCCTATTGTATGGTCAGAAAGCTTCATTGGGGACACGGGGGATTTTGACAGGAGTTGAGTGGGAAGGGGATGGGGAGGGGTTTTCAAGAACCGTTTTATCAAACATAATTGAGTGCTAAGTCCTCAGCTGGCTTTTCACCTAAGTCCGAGTTAAGGCAAAGGGGAGATTTAGAGGCAGAAGTTCTGTACTTTCCCTTCTCCTAGCAGGGGAAAAAAGCAGTGGTTTGACGCTGAGCACCAGAAAAGGGGAGAAACACCTGGTGGAGATCAGCACTCTACTCTTCTAGTTTTATGTGATCTATTCCTTTTCATGACTATTGCCTTTAATTCTTATCTCTGCACATTATCTTTTTGTACATATGCAATGGTCTTCCAAACCAACCAAAGTGTTCCCTGTCAAAATTCAGAGGCATTATGGGCTTGCATTGTCTTTTCTGAATCAGTATTTGAATCCAACATGATTGACCCATCCCATGCCTGAAGAGCACTAATATCTATAGAGATACATACATGCAATTTGCACTTACCCTACCAGGGTCTACATTAAAACTTGAATGCTCTCTTTACTTTTAAATAAGATTGTCCCTTTTTCTCTTTTAATTGTCTCTTGTGTACAGTGAAATGAATTTGGATAGTACCAAATCCAGCAGTGTAAATAAAGTTTGAATGATCGGTCAGTTAAATGCAGATGCAAGCAAGCAGTATACACCTCTCTGTGTTCTGTTACTGGAAATTTAAGCCAGTCTAAAGCAGGGATATTTTCCAGTCATTTTCAAATGGCAGGCACACATCAAACACAAGATCACCAGACATCCATTTTCCTATTAATACAATCTCTTTGCTGTTGGGTGCGACACCTCTATTCTCCAGTTTGTTTGTTTTTTGACAGCAGTGTGTGAGTCTCTCTCTCTCTCTCTCTCTCTCTCTCTCTCTCTCTCTCTCTCTCTGACCTAGGATTATTATCTTGATTTCCATTGCTCTCTTTAGCTGCAATATTCCCTCCAACAGGAAATTACCCCTGTAACAAAGGGAGAAAATGCAGCTCTGCGTGAGAAAAGAAATCCATTCAAGTGATACATCGGTTAAAATACAGGCAGAACCAGCCATAGCCAAGGCCCATCTTGGGGGTTGCAGTGACTCAGCAGTAGAGTGCACACCTCAAAGTCAGGTGTAGTGAGTTTGATCCTGCCGTGGAATGTCAGATAAAGGGCAGCCAGCCTTAATCTTCTATGCTTGGTAAATTCGAGGCATGTGATGTAAAGTGTCTTGAGTGGTCAGTAGACTAGAAAATTACTATATAGAAAAATAAATTCAAATCCATCTGTCCACCTACACTTAATTTCTCCCTTTATATTTACTGAGGATATACACATGGTTTTTTTCTGATACAGTACTTTCAAATACAGCGATTTGCAAGGAGGAAGGCAGTGTAATTAGATGAGCAGAAACAAAATATGTCTGTGGGGATAACCCTGAGTGGAGATAGTGAAGGGAAATAAATATATGAATCCATTCATCCATCCATTGTCAACCGCTCATCTAAAGTTGGATTGCAGGGGAACTGGAGCCTGTCTCAGTTCTCATTGGGCAAAATATGGGGATATATCCCTGAAAGGTCACCAGTTATAAATACATTAAATATCATAATTAAATAAAATTTTGTTAAAAAAAACATTAGAACAACTTTGAACTTTAGTAAGTTGTAAACTCTCAGTAACAATTAAAAAAGTTTATTTTTAAATTTTACACGTACCATTTAACTTTTATAGCTTTCTCTGCTCATTTTATTGTTCTTAACTGGACATTTATTTAGGATTTGTCGTCACTGAAAGCTGTATTCAGTCTATTAATCAAACATGCTACCTATTTTTGCTCAGTAATATTCCTGGTTGTTATTGTAAATAATAAATAACAATAGTTGTTCCCTTATCAGTCCTACAAGGGGAAATTTGCAATTCTTTGCATTTGACACATCCTTTTGTATGGGACCAGTGGGCAGCTGCCATATGGCACCCTGGGAGCAGTTAGGGGTTCAGTGTCTTGTTCAACGACACCTCGACATGCTTTCTGCAGGACAGAGGATCGAACCCCAACTTTTCGATTGCCAGGCGACTGCTCTACCCGCTGAGCTATGCCGCCTCTTAATAATATAAACAAATATGATAAAAAATATAAACAGCACAAGGATTTTAACTAGTAAACAAAATTTCAGCTCCATTATTCCTTCAGTGGATTTTATCTTCCCAAAATGAGATAAATAAATCATAAATCTGTACCAATTACTCTTTTCAGTTGCGAGGAAAAGAAAACTGTTTCTAACTGAGTAACATGTGTTTTTGAGATCACACAATAGGCCTCTAATTGGTTTTTGAGGACTCACAGCTCACAAAATTGACTGATAGACATTAAACTGAATATAAACATGAAAATCAAACTCAAAGATGGTGAAGCAAAACATTCTGGCATCGCTGTTTCTTCTGCCTCACCGACCTGACCACATTTAACAAAGCAATCAAGCAATGAAAGGGTTCCTCTGAAAAACAGGACTGGTGGAGTCACAATGACATATGTCCTCCAGAAAGCCCTTGCTGTAACCCTTGATCCCCAGCCAATTCATACAGCCAGGGCTAAGTACTCTCAAACCTGCCAAGTGGCTGCAATTTACTATAAAGGGACGACAAGATAAAATATCTACTCATCAGTCAAGCTATTTTTCTCCTCACGGTAATTTGTAGGATGATTTATCATGTGGAAACCCAATGTCTTAAGCTCTCATCTTTAACTTATAGATGCAGCAACTGCTGAAAGTAAAACTAAACCGGCTTATTAGAGCACAGTGGTCCATTTAGCATTGTTGCCTCATAGCAAGGAGGTCCTTTCTGTGTGGAGTTTGCATGTTCTCCCTGTGTCGGCATGGGTTTACTCTGGATGCGCTGGTTTTCTCCCACCATCAAAAATATGCATCTCCGAGTTAATACTCCTGCCTATGCCCCTGAGTAGGGCAATAGGAAAAAAAACTGGAATTGCTGTACAATAGGATGGGTTAAATGCAGAGAACACATTGCTTTTTATGTATGTACAATGACATATTAATCAAGCTTCCTCTTCTAAAGACAACCCTCAATGTCATCTCTGAGATGCGTGGTGCTTGTTGATTGATGGTTGACCTGCCGTGGTAATGGCAATCTACGTGTGTCCATGTGTGCGTGTTTGTATGTCTGTATGTATATGCATATATGTAATATTATGAATGGGCTACTGTCTGTTGGATATCCTGTACACTGCCTCTTTGGACTGTATTCAGCCTGCAGTCTCTGGACCACATATTTCAATACAGACTTATGTGTAATGTGTGAAATCTGGAAATGTTTCTGTACCAATATCATGTGTACTGAGGGAAACCTCATTTATCATTCTAAATTATCTTTTTTTTTATCCTCCTTGTTTCAGTTCTTTAAAAACACCTTGAATACCATTTCAATGAAAGGGCAATTGCGAATAGGAAGAAAAAAAGAAAGTTTCAGGAGATATTTTAATAGTGACATTTTTTACCATAACATGTCACAATTAAGTCTGAGGAAGACTTTCCTGCTCAAAATATCTTTATTGCAATACGTCCTGCTAACAGGAGCTTTCTTTTGCCCTTATCTTTTCTTGTATTTTACTTGATATGTTCTTTGCTCTCGTACCTCTTTCTTCTTTCTCTTTGTGTGCGTCATCTGCTACAGACAAGGCTCATAACTGGAACCAGTTATACTCAATTAATGTTCCTGCATTAAAAAGGCTTTTTCAGACCGTGAGGTCAGTTCTGAAAGCAGGACATGTGATATTTTTATTTGCATATCAACAATACAGTTTCATATCCTTGATTTAAAGGTAGGACCTGATTAGATATTTAGATGCCTTTAGTTGTTGTTTTTTCTACGCGTACCATTCAAATTTTGTACTAGCTGTTTTTTTAAGACTAACTACATTCGGGGTTCCCTGATACTTTATTCAAATGAACAAGAAACCACATTTGACATTTAGGCTGCATGTGACAGTTTGGGGGTGGTTATGAATGTTGTGTGAATCTGTCTTGTGCTTCTCTTACATTCCTTCTCACAAGACCATGCTTTAGAGATTTTCAAGAGATGGGTGGGAGAATATGTTTTTCATGAGGCACAGTGACATGAATAAAGTGTTTTTGAGAGGAAAAAGAAAAAAAAGGACAAAAATCTCCATTAAAACAATTCTTACAGAGTTGTCTTGGTACCTAGAACTGAATTTATAACCAAAAATAGGTCAGATTTGTTTATGTTACGTCTCTATTAAACTATTCACATATTCAGTTTTACACTGATGGAGAACATGTTGCACTGACTAAAAAAATAAGACCCTGGGTATTCACAAAGGGGATGTTGATATGAAAATCTGGTCTTAAATATGAATATACAAGAAAAGTATTGATAGTCTTTTAGAAGTAAGCTATTCAGTCTGTAGCTCTCGTGATAATTATATTCTACTTATTTATAGATGAAAGGTCTAGACAGAGAGATGGAAGAAACCAGTGAAAGAAAGAGCTTAATGCCACAAGCTTAATTCCCTTTGCACAGCAACAGCTTCAACCTCTAAAGGGTTTTGACCAAATTGCTTCGAAATAAATGTTCTCCACAACATTCAAAGTGCCTCTGAGAGTGTTGGATGGGAATGCAATTTATCAAATGGAGGAGACGAAGTGTTCTGTCATCTATCAGGCCAGAAAATGCTGTCTTCTCTCTTCAATAAGTAATTTATCATGACTACATCTCTGTCTCAAGAAAATGGCTGGAGTGAATTATAAGCTTTGTTAGCCACTTAATTAATCAAAGACACACTCCTGTTCTACTCTCTGACATTTTGGTTTATTGTAGTTATGCATGAAAACTCAAATTTTTATTGAGATGCCCAATTAAGGAAACACTAAATATTGAAGTTTGAATACTTCAATTACTTGTGTACTGTATAGTAGAGTTTTGGTAGATATTACCTGTTTGTGATTGATACTTCTAGTTACATTGTTAACTCTAGTGTCTTCATTTGTAAAAAATATACCTCACTCCATATTTCCATACAAATGAGATTTTTAGACATTAAAGGTAATCTTTTTTTAAGATTGATACATTTCATGGACAATGTTGGGATGGCATAGCTCAGCAGGTAGGATGGCTGTCTAGTAATCCGAGATTGGTGGTTCAATTCCCCGGCCTCTGAAGAAACTGCCAAAGTGTTCTTGAGCGAGACACCAAACCCCTAACTGATCCCCGAGTGCCACACGGTGGCTGCGCTCACTGCTCCTACACAATAGAATGGGTCGAATGCAGAAAACAAATTCTTCAGGGCTTGGTCATGCGGCAAATAAAACAGTTCTATTTTAGATGGCAGTTTTTCTACTTTAATGCAGTGTTCATCCCCAGTTGGAGTATGGGCAAACTTACTCAGGGAGCAATAGACTTGAAATGAAGATGCTTATGACGTACTAAACTGGGTCTACTCCATTTTGAAATTCTGACCAACTAATCAATCTTTGTTTGTAGCCAGATGGAAAAGCTGTCAGATCAGTAGTCCATGTAATGGCTAAGGTGTGAAGACGTAGACTAAAATTTAATGGAAAATTGTAATTTATCTTCTTAGAGGCTCTTTAATCAAGATGTCCACCTGAGGTACTTTTAGATGGCTCGAGTCGTCCATCTTTAGGAGAGGAGCTTGCTTTGTGTATGTTCAAATGACCCATAGGAGATGTATTCTTCATACTGAGAGCTTGTGTGTGTGTGTGTGTGTGTGTGTGTGTGTGTGTGTGTGTGTGTACTTTTTTCTATTTATTTATTTTTCTCAGTAATTCAGGTAGTTAACTTGGTTGGAATCAGGTCATCTGAATATAGATTTAAAACTACATTCAGATGACCTGATTCTAACTATGTTGACGCTTTTCTATCTTTATCCAAGAGCGTGGTCTTTCAATTTGAGATCATGACATTGATTTCACGTTCAGATGTTATACTGCTTTCCCTCAAAACCCTGCCCTCGCACCCAAATGACCCCTGCTTACGCTTAGATTTTCTCTGCTTCTACTCAAAAGGAATGCTTGCACTCAGATATATTCACTTCCCCACATAGTGCTGGATGAGTTGAGATGCCTCCATACCTAAAATCCTTCTCAGTAGGTTCAAAAGGAAAAAGGCAAAACTGTGCAGAACAGTGTGCGGGAGTTCCGCCATGGCATAGTACTACATAACTGAAAGTATCATTTTGCTTAAATGTCCAGATACCGTGAGGGATAAATGGTAAATTGGCTCATTTTTATATAGCACTTTTCTAGTCTAGCAACCTCCCAAAGTACTTTGTAATGTATCCTCACATTCACCTGCGCATAGGAGATTAAGGCCAAATGCCCTTTCCTGATGTGCTGAGGTGGGTAGGCGTGCGCTCTACCACTGAGCCACCGCAGCCCCGCGATATCTGGCTGAGTTTACCCGCTGTGCACAGCGGGGTACTTTTGTCATCTATAAAGAAAATAAATCTTTTTTTCTGGCATATTCACATATTGAAGTTATTGGCTTTTGCGGTGTACCTGTGGATCATAACTGCAAATTTACCGTACATAACGAGTGCAGATTTTTCAGTGCAATACTTAAAATGTATTATGCTCTTCCTGCTATGTTGTTAAAGTTATCCAGACAAACTCGTGGTAATTACGCAAAGCACTCGTATAATAAATGAGGCAAATGTAACTAACTAGCTTGAGAGAAAATAATGAAATTCATCTTTTTGAAGGTGCCTCCACCCAAAAAAAAAAACAGTCAATGCTGCAATATCCTGCAATTTCATTTTCACCATAGAATGTGTGCACTATACGTCTCTGTCCACATAACCTATAGCGTTCAGTCTTTGCTCTGTAATGCAATGGATTTGATATGGAGTCCAGTAAGTCCTTCTATTCTCTGAGAATGAGTTCCTGTTCACCACACCTGATGACAAAAAAAGCAGAAGGGTTCATATGTAAAACCGGAGTTCAGATTTTTTTATGTGAAATTTTCTGGCAATGCTGTTTCCTCCATATTCATATAGCAGTGGTGCGCAACCACAGCAAGGGAATTCACCACCACCGCAAGAGAAATGGTAAATTCAAATAAACACTTATCAAAAAATATAAAGAATAGCCTAGTGTTTTAGAAGTGATGAGTATATTGTGATTAAAATTATGTTGGCACCAGCACCTCAACTTGAATCATAACTTAGGGTCAAACAAACAGATAAAGAACACATATAGAATTGTCACTCAAAGGCACAACACAAAAAAAATGAAGAAATGCTGCTAAACTGTTATTTACAAACCATATTTTCTCCTTTAATAATAGCATGTGGACACCCCAGGTAGGGGCTATTGAATATTGTTGCTGGTATCTGAGGGACGTTCAGTTGACGAGCCCAAAGTGCCTCCGGTAGAGTGCAGGCCTCCATGTCGGGTGTAGTGGGTTCGATCCTACTGTGGGGTATTGGCATAAAGAGCATCCAGCCTTTAATCCCCCATGCCTGGTAAATGCCAGGCATGCAACGTAATGTATTTCTAGTGGTTGCTAGACTGGGAATGCGCTACATAAAAATGCGTCCATTTACCATTCCTCTGGATGTTTTAGAGTATTTTTAGATGCAGGGCCTCTGTATGAGTGCCACCCATAGGATCGCTGTAAGCTATAGGTGCACTCCATCTGGAGAGCTAGCTTGCCGGTTGATTTATCACAGTGAGGGCGGAACAACACTGGTTTTGCCGACCTGACCCACAGCACACATTATTGCTAAATCATGGTTAAATCGGTCACTGTCACCATTCAAAATGCTTGCAGAAGCACAGATATTATTTTGATGTTGGTTTATATAGTTAACGTTTTTTTAGGCCCAAGCCTACAGCTGCCACCTAAAAAAGTTTTGCTCCTCCCTCGCTACAATGCACAAAGTGACAAGCTGGCGCCTGTAGTTTATCATAATTCTGTGAGTGACTCCTGCCTATAGCTCAGAGGTGCTTTGCATCTAAAGAGATGAGAGGAGGGCAGATGGAAAAACATTGAATTTATTGTCAAGCTACCAGAAGTGTGCTGAGTCCAGAAAGTATTCATATGTTATCTCCAGAAATGTGTGAACATGAGAGCCATTGTGCAGATTACAGAGAAAGGAAAGGAAAGCATCTTTATTTTGTCATTCTATCTCCGTTTTGTTGCAGCACAAGCATGGAGAGCATGTGAAAAACATCTTCAGGCTGGGAACTTAAAACAGGGGTCACAATGCCCTACGCAAGTCAAAATGACTTTAGAAAGGAATAGGTAGACTCAGTAGGGCTCCATCAGCATCTTGGAACAAGGACACATTGTCGGAGGCAAAACTCACTCTTTACTGGAATGTTCTGTAGCTTTCACATTCGTGTCCTGCAGATAGCGTGTACGTACTTATCATCACATCTTGGATTAAAAGCTATTATATGGGAGAAATGTAAAGACGACATGTCTGTGTGGAACTTGCATTTATAGACCCGTTTTTAAATGTCATGATTAGACCCCGCGTTGTAGGACCTAGGTGGAGCATGGGGGATTAAGGCCAGATGACCTTCCTGACGCCCAACTGTTGGATCAAATCCATGATACCTGCATTCTCATTTCCTGACACACGTGCTCTATGTACAGCTAACTGTAGTCCTGAGTGAGTGAGTTTCAGCTACGGCTCAGAGAAGTGTTTCCCATCTAAAAACTGAAGAAAATCAAATCTAGATACATGCTTGGGAAATGCCAATGACAATTCCCTCCAGAGAAGACTCAACTCTGCATGACTCCTCCACATTGTGTGGGTTTCAGAGGACAGATTACTTTACATCAAAGGAATGAGATGCATATCAGAACAATGACAATTAATTTAGACCAAGATTTTTGGGCCTGTAAAAATTTGACCATAATTCTTACCATGGGGACCTTATCATATTTCATCTTACTAAGTATGTGGAAAATTGGGTCCAGGTTTCCCCTGGCCATCTGTATTCACTGCTTGCTAATTTGGTAAACCTCCAGTCACAGCTGTAGTCGTAAAAAATATATTTATAAGAAGCTTCATTCATTTGTCATTGCACATGTATACAATGACATGTGTTCCCTGCATTTAATCCATCCTATTGTATAGGAACAGCAAGCAGCTGCAGCGCTTAAAGGACCAACTCTGGTTCTTTATCCTATTGGCTTTCTCAGGGGCACAGGGAGGAGTGGGAACCCTGACACGCATGTCTTTTTGATGGTGGAAGAAACTAGAGCACCCAGAAGATACCCACGCAGACACGGGAAAACAAGCCAACTCCACACAGGAAAGGACCTGGGATGGGTTTCAAACCTAGGACTTTCCTGCAGTGAGGCAAAGGTGCTGACCACTGGGCCACTTGCTCTACCAGATTACTTAATTACTTATTAATACCTTGAATTTAACTTGACTTTTTTAAAGAGGCTGGTACCCTTTAATCTCAAGATTTTCCATCAAAATATTTCACTATCACCTTAAGCAAGGCATGCCATGCTGAAGTTGAGAATAGAATACAATACTTTCAAGTAAAGTTCAAATCGAGGTTATTTGGAGGCCTGACTCACTATTTCCAGTCTAAAAGGACATAACAAGCCCACAAGTTTACATCAAACAAAACAGGAGGACCACCCTTGGTTTATATCGTTGCTCATTGCTGCAAGAAAAAAAATATCTTACTGTTGTCTCTGTGTGACCTGCCATCTTGCCGACAAAATCTCCTTTTAGCACCTCGTGTGATTCTTTATCCCGCATCCTGTTACGCCCTTCTCTTGCAGTCCATAGACAGACCCTTCTTGAATGTTGATGG
>OMLC01036954.1:0-11351 GCA_900302585.1 Regalecus glesne
CAGGACAATGTGCTGTAACCCTCTTTAAAAGTTGATATAGTAAAGGGGATGTAAGGGAAATATATGCTTTAAATAAACTTACATGGCATGGTGTGCCTTCACCTGTGTGCGACAGTTGCGACCCCAATAGCAGTCAGGACGAGAGGTGACAGCAGCTGAGAATGAAGCATTAAAGTCATTTTCACTAATCTCACCTAACTGTTCAGATGATACAATGGAAGCCTTTAAAATAACAAAAACAAAACCCATTGAGTCCTTATGAGAAGGAATTACTTCTCTGCATCCATCTTTTCCCGATCATCCCTCTGTCAACTGAGCATTATTTAATTTAAATTAAATGCCATTAAGAATATAATTTAAAAATCATCTTGTTCTCCCCTACCTGGAAGTTCAGAGGGTAGAATGTTCTGTCTGTATTTGTAAGCCATCTCCTTGAACGCTCGCAGGCCACAGCAGAAGCAAATGATAGTATTTGCAGTGATGCGATAATCTGGAAGCAATAAAGGCAACACTATAGAAATTACATCAGAACCACAAAAAAGTTGAATTACTTCATCTGGGAACATTTATTGAAAAATGTTTCATCACTCATACAGGTGATAGATTCAATCTAAATTTACACACATCCATGTGTATAAATTTAGGATGTGTGTAAAATTAGACGATGTAAAATTGTAGTAAACTATCTGTAGAATCAGAATGTGTTAATTCTGAGAACTTCAAATATGTGGGAAATTAATTTGCAGCAAACTAAATAATGTCACCAGGATGAATTCCTGTGAATTACGCTTTAATGTATTGTGAGTGTAAGGCTCACCAGACAGATGGTAGGTTCCTTGCTGTATAGCTTCCAATCCTTCCTGTTGCATGTCTCTCCAAGACATCCCTCGAGATGACAAGTAATTCTGGTGAAAGGACATAGACAGGTAGCAAAACCATAAGAGAACTTTCAGTTCTGATATACACAGTCACCAAAAAGCATGCGTAAGATTATTTTAAGCATGAATGCTTTGAAATTGAAAACAGGGTCATGAGCAATGCATTATTTACCACTATCTGCCAATAAAAGCAAAAAAAAGGAATGAAAGCCACTTTATTTTGATCACTGTATTGTTACTATGACATTTGTCTTCTGCATTTAACCCATCATGTTTAATAGGAACAGTGGACAACAGCAACACCCAGAGAACGGAACTAAAAGTGAATCTTTTTACCTAAGGTCACTTACCATTAGGATCTTGGATTCATAATTATTGTTGTTGAGTGCACCATCCAGACATTTGTCAGTTAGGTTGAGCTCTGTATGACAGAGAGAAAAAAACAAAAACAAACATCACATAAACCCACCGGAGAAAACAATCAGCAAAAGAAACCAACAAAAACAGACAGCTTCATTATAAATGGGATTTGGCTATTACTTCATAACTTTTACAAATGTTCATTTAATTCTAATGAGAATTAACCTTTTTGTTTGTTTTTGCCCTTGGTCTACATTCATTTTCTAGATACCAGTTGGTCTTTAAGTGTATTAAGGATGAAAACTTCGGCAATGTTTTTTGTAGTTTTTTTTGCATTGAAACCCTCCCCAGATGTTTCTAAAACAGAGACGTACCCCTAAAGGGTGCCAGGCAACCTTGACAACCAATCCTTTGGCAACCCCAGTACATGTGACAGAAGGGTCTCTGGCACACCACACCTGCCAAGACACAACACATTAAACCTGAGGTGTGCATAAAAGCAGACTGTACAAAAAATGTATTAATTTGATTTGTGGTACTAAAATTACAAGAAAATCTATACTCCATCCAATCTGTATTATAAGTAATACAAAACATATCTCACAGCACCCTCAATGAATTGTCTAATAGAGACCAACTAACATTTCTAAGGGCCGCTTACATTGCTGAGGAGCAACCTGTTGGCTATTGAGTTCTGTACGTCTGTCTGGCATTGGCTGGATGCAGCAACTGCAGATTATATGACAGCCATGAGGAGGGCAGCTGTACTCCTGGGGTGCTGCAACAAGAAAAAGTGAGGTAAGGTTTTAGCTTTCAGAATTACTGAATACAGGAATAGGAGGATGAAAAAGTTTGGAAATGAACTGAATGCTGTGTTTTACACTCTGGTTATAATAATTTTATCAAGTATTTCATAATCGTGACATGCTTTGTCCATAACGCTATCCTTTACACTATACATTTCATATTTCCAATATTATCCATCCATCCATCTGTCTATCTATCTATCTATCTATCTAGATTTTCCCTGCTTTGGAACTCTATATTTGCGCATTATGAGCTTGTCCTGTTTTTATATTAATGTGAAAAATCCATGCTTTCTGTGAAATATAGAAATCCACACAGGCTGATTCATTCATGTTGTGAGATAATTGAGAAATATGAAGAGTTGACTACATTCCTAAATTGTCCGACTCATATTATCATAATATGTACCAGGTCAGGTCAGTGGAAGTACCTGAGGGGATGTCAGCAGAGGTGGATGGCTGCTCCCCAGCGGGCTTTCCAGAGCCTTCCTCGGGAGATGGCATGGATGTCACAAAAGCTGGAGCAGGATGTACTGGTCGGGGAAGTGGACTAGACATCCAGTAATTTGAGCCTGTACCCAACATCAACTGACCAAGATCCCCCCGGTAGCCTGGACACTGTCTGCACATCATGAATGGTTGACTAGGGACAAAACACAAATGAAGCCATTAGAAAATAAAAAAATAAAAATGACTGGAAGAATTCTGAAAAGGGAGAAGAATCACTAAAATTTGAGTTGTGTTGCATAAACATTTAATTTTCCTCTCTTCCAAGTAAGAATACATACTATGTAGCCCATACCTGATGTCTGAATTGTCACTGTCATTGTCAGAGAAATCAAACAGATAATCTGAACTGCATTCCTCATCAGAGAGAGAGCGCTCAATCTTTGGCTGCAACATATCCTGAGTGATTTTGTTACAGCTGTCCATGCTCTTCAGGTCCTCCTCAGTACGACACTTTTCTGGGGACGTTACCAAAAAAGAAAACATTGGGAGTCTAGAACTTCCATCCATCCATCATCAACCGCTTATCTGAAAGAGTCTAGAACTTCCAAGTCAAAACAGAAAGAATCAGATGTTTGGGGACTTTTTAGCTGCAAATGTAATGTGGAAAGAAACATGAGCGCAAAGAAGCTGGCTCATAGTTACACGTGTTGGTTTATAGGTGTTGGATATCCATATCAATTTCCAGAGACCAATCTAATAAGCTGCATACAATTCATCTTTAGGCAAGAGCTGGATCAATAAAATCCCACATAGGTCCTATGACATGTCTTTATGAATACGAGAAGGACAAGGGAAGTTAAATTTCAGAAATAATAGAAGTCTTACTTCTATTTAATTTGACATTGAAAGTTAACGGACACAATATATAGCAAAATATTTTCTTCTGGGTTTTTCAAAATCATGATAGTGTGATGCAGAGGGGTCCAGCGTCACATACTCATGTGACTGAACTGAACTAGAACTTTGATGGCTATGATGACAAGAATCATGTGGTTAAAAAAGGTCTACAGTCAATAGAAACCTGGATGCTGTATAAGATAGGCCTCCACTAGGTTGTTAAGAATGTGGTTCTTCCGGATTCGCTCCACTGGGCAGCGACAGGTGGGGCACAGAGATGATCGTTCCATCCAGCCGGAGTAGCAGGCAGCACAGAAAGTATGCATGCAGGGCTGGAGACTTGGGAGAAACAACAGGAGACTGGGAATTAGATCACACACTTGAATGGTGATAGCCTGAAGGCTAGTCTGTTGAGCTTTTCAGCTGGAGACCTAGACTAGCATGTGTGCTAGAGGTAAGAATGATTGAGAAACACTTGTCTCATACCTGAAGAGCCCTTGGCATGGCAGTCATCCTTCACAGATGTTTCTATAGAGCTGCTTATTGGCTTAATGAGGAAAACTGGTTGTAATGAGCAGCTCTCAGGTATGACTACGTGTCTTAATAACATGTGGTTGCTGTTCCTTGTATTGCAATTCCTGAGTTTTGTTTTCCAAACTAAATAAAATCAATGCCCTGTTCCACTGACTGTTTTTAAATGTTCCCTTTACCCCGGACTCATTTTTGGGTGCCAACATTGTCAATCTGCTGTTGATCAAAGTTCCAATGGAGTTAGATGGAGCTAATCAGTGACCAGTAAAAAATGGTTGTGGCTATATGAGGAAGCTATAAGGAGTTAATGTGCACAGACATGTAAATTTAAAAAATGTCTCTGCTGAAAAGGAAGAGCCATGGTCAGAATACCTTCTCTTGATACTGTAAATTAAGAAACAGGAATGGTAAATGCAGAACAGTAATGGGCTCTAAGGTATCCATGGTAGTTCACCTGAAAGGTCATTGTCCTACCTGACACAGTCATACAGCAAGTCTTGACAGATTATACATGTCAGGGACTCCTCCATCTTGTCAGTCTTTAATCCATCTCCTCTGGTTTTACTTGCTTTCTCTGCATTTCCTTGAGCTGGACCCATCGCTTCTGTGTTTGATGTGTGTGGCAGGTCTGAATCTGCAATCAGTTATGTTTAATTGAAACATTTGTCTTAATCCTGTCAAAGACGGAACATCCATCCATCCAGCCATCCAACTATCATTATCCAGTCAGGTCGCAGAGCCATGCTGGAGTCTATCCCAGCATTCATTAGGTGAAAAAGGCAGGAAAACATCCTGGACAAGTTATATATTTTATTGATAATAATAAGAAAAAGCAAAAAGTACTCTCTAACAATTTTTAGGAGGTAAGAATACAATATAATACTACAAGAATAACTATTAGACTTGAGTAGCGATGCATGAAATTTAAGCTCAAGCATACTACAGATTAGGGAATATGCACTTCCAAATAAATGATCATATAATGACAAAAACATTTGGGGATTGTAATGAGCAAATCAATAATTTTTGCCATAAATTTAGGCAAATAAAAAATGACCATATCCTTCAGAGCTTGGTTAAAAATTCAGAATTTTTTTAGATGGCTTGGTCATAAAAAAGTCTGTTTTATGTGAAACACGGCTAAGAAAAGGTGATATGTGGGAAAAAAACGGATCAATCTCCATATGACAAACTAACCATTGTCCATCTTCCTCCTCTTCCTTTCTGGCTCCAGCTTATCCATCACCGTCTCCTGTGCTTGGACAGTGTCTTCAGTTTGGCCTGGTGAAATTAATAAGTCAGATCTGGGTTTACAGTATTTCCAAATAACTTGGGTTTACTTTATCCTTGTCAGGTGCTAAGTCAGTGATTTTTCATACTAGATGACATATTAAGTGGAATCGTTGGATGTTCAAAGAAAAGTTAATTATTCTGAAACTGGTTTGACCCAGGCTGTAATAGACATTCAGTTTAACAGTGGCCTGCATACAGGAATCACATTAGTGCCTATAAGGACAAGTTTTGTCTCCACTACTTCTTGCAATATTATCTGCACTTAATAGAGGATGCAATCAGGCCATGAAGTTATTCTACAAATAGTGTCAGGTTTGCCTGACCTAGGTTTATGAGCAGACAAAAACCTACCCTTTCAATTTAAGTTGTATTATATATGACAATTGACACAGGATCATGATATCGAAGTTCATGCTCTTGGCCAAAAGGCCAGCTGAGTTTCAGTGTATGTATGTAACAGAGAACCTACGGAGTGCAGGAAGGACTGTATGTGCCACTGAACCAGCTGTTACAGGGCTCTTAACGTGGAGATAGAAGGCAGAGGTGGAGGGCTGAGGCTCCTCCTGTGTCGGATCCCTTGGGGCTCCAGTCAACATGACTGGCTCCACAGAAAGAGACAGGTCTGACCTCTCTGTGTCTGGTTCCAATAAGGGGGGATGGGTGGCCAAGATAGAGTACAGAGATCAGAAATTGGGCACAATATAGCTGCATGATACAAATTATTTTTACTCACTGATGGTGGGTAAGACTGTAACAGGGAGACATGTCAGTGAGCTAATTATGTACTTACCACAACTGTCCTGTGAAACATCTTGTTCTGGCCTCATGGAATGGTAAACATAAGCAATGTCTACAGGGAATAAACAGATTTTTTTCTCATAAAAACTGCAATTTATATCAACACGTCCACATTGTGCAAAAAAAGATAAGACTACTACCAAAATAAACCACTTACTCTGTTCTGGTTCATTTTTCTTGAAAACAAAGTAGATTACATCTTCATTCTGCAGCATGTGAATTTGCTTCTTAACCAATTTGGTCATGTTGATCACTGTGCCATTGGTGCTAAAGACAGGCAAACACATAATTGTATCACATGGCATCATAGCACATGGCAATGCACATTGATCTTGATTTTAAAAAGGACAGAGAATATCAAGCTTGAATAGATCTTGAAAAGCAAAATACTACTTTCTTTAAGTTTATAAATTTACATATTTTTATTGTTACACATACAATTGTTTGCTACCACTCGTTTTATTAACTTGTATCACTTTTATTAACTTATATGACCAGATACTACAAAGTCAATAGCTAGCTCCCAGGTTCAGTCATGTTTTTTTTGTTCAGTGGTAAAGCAAGTGGTGACATAACCCAACTAGATGCTCTTTAATTTCAAAAAGATCTCCTGGATTTAGAGGGGTCAACATCAACACAATTACCAGTATAGCTGTATGAGGGTCAAAGGTGTCAGTGAGGTAAAGTTCAAACAAATTACCTTTCTCCATTATTAAAGGTAAAATGAGTAGGATTTGTTGGTTGTAGCTTGTAAACCAAACATTCAAAGTTGGCCCCTCATTCCCATCTCAACACCAGAAGCGCACGGTCCCTGACCGCAGTTCTCAGAACACATCCCAGTGTTCCCCAATGGATGAAAACCGAAACCAGATTCACTCTTGCTTTGGAATGATCTTTGTCTGGTTGGTACTTTGCCTTGTTATATTTGCATCTCTTCTACATTTTGAGTAACATTGTTGTAGCTTCGTCTTAGATGCGTGATTATAATCAGGGGTGCACATCACTTGTACGCAGATATGCATGCGTGACAAAAATCAGGAATGTGTAATGCCCCATGTGTTACTAAGTGCCTTTGCGTACTTGACTAATCTCATCTAACCTTACTAACTTAAACATGCTATTTGTGAGCTTGTCAACTACTGTCAGAGATGTTCAATAAAGACACAATAAAATAAGAAAATAGCGCTAGAGGACAGGATGTCTACAGATACAGACACCGCCAAAAACATCAATTGGGTTATAAATGATTATTGAGAGGAATCAATTTTCTGAGTCTTTACATTGTTTTTTTTAGGAAAATCCTATTCAAGCTGCCTTTAAATATTTATTTTATCCACCTGGACCAAAGTTTCAAGTTACAAAATAGTAATTTTCATATTCAAACATGATACTGATGTGGCAATGCTTCTTTTGGACAAATGGGACTGGATTTAGTATATTGCTGGATCATGATTCTATCTATTTAATGGCTGTTATCGTGCGACAGTTCAAAAAGCAGCCGTTTTGACCCTGGTTCCGAAAACAGCTGATTATGGAATAGAAAACTGTTCATGCTGATTGATTTTGAAAGAGCAAAAGCCAATGGGAAACTCCAACTCGGCCATTCAGCCAATAGTGATACCCCATCATTCAGTCACTTACTCACAAACGACTGCATGTGTAGGGGTGGCTCCACTGTTATGGTCAAACCAACAATCAATACTATATTAGAACTGTTTTGTGACGTAGTTTGTAAGAGGTAGAATATTAAAGGATACTACAATATTTTAGTTTTGATGCAAGGGTCGCATTTTTATAATGATGGAAACTGTTTATTGCTCATCCAACAGCACACAAGTGACATCTGCTAGACATTGTTTGTAGTATGAGAGAATCAGATGCAACGCGTCCAATTCCACTGCCTACATCAAGCTATGTAATATTGCCTCGCCAAAAGAAATATTAGTTTGTCATTATACTTCAAATTAATCAAATAATCACACAAATGGAGAAAAGTCATGGATCTCAGATTTAAAAAAAAGATAACAATCTTCATGGTGTATCTTCAACACATGCCACTAACTGAATATTCATTTGCAATATCAGAATAATACCATTTGGTTATAAAGCCTAATGATAAACAGCCTTGCAACTGATGATTAAAGGAAAAATATTTGGTTAATGGTGGTCTATAACTCAGAGTTATTGTATTGGAGCACCTCGATAGGCGAATGATTACAGTGCATGCCACAGCTGTTAGCGGTTCGATCACAGTCAGCACTCTTTGTTGCATGCTATACCCCCCTCTCTCTCCCACATTTCTTTTCTTCCTCTTCAGTATCACTATCCAATAAAAGTAAGAAAATGCCCAAAAACTTGAATAAAAAGGGCTGTTGTATTCATCAATAGCTGAAGCATGCATGTGTATGAGATGACTTTCACTTGCTAGCTTGCTAACTTAATACAGCGTAAAACAGCGGCCTTTGATTAGCTGTAAAAGTGTTTGCCTCATTAAGTGCCATATGGCTGATTTAAATTCAGTAGTATGTGGATCTGCTCAATTCACTGGAAAATGCACAGATGGCATATGGGAAACCAAACAAGCCTAAATCAAATTTGCCATAACTCTCAACAAGTCCTGGTAAAATTAGCGTCAAATGACAAGACAATATTTGAAATTTCTAGTGTTCGCCGCTTTGGAGCGGAGATGGAAAGTAATGATGAATACATTTTCAGCATACCTTGTGTCTTCAAGCCACACTAATCCTGAGTTCTCATCTTGTACAATTTTGCAGTGTTCCCCTGAGACCAGTTTGTTAGCAGGAAAGGATAGATCACATCCTAAAAAAAACAAGTATTTTTGTCAGCATATAGATTGTCATAAAAAAACAATGTATAGGTTGTGGCCATTTGCTCCTCATAAATTAAATTCAAATTTGTTATCTGTGTTTAAATGAGCTTTGTTGAGGGAAATGACCTTGTTATAATGTATGGGGGATACATATATCAAGGTCTCTTTCTTTTGTGTGTGTCTTACATACGAAAAACAGTAAATGCTATGGTTGCATAGGATAACTAGTCATGGTATAGTACTGTCCTGTCTTTTGCAAAGCAGACTTCATAATCCAAAAATAAAGCAGAAACAAGAAACAAACCACCATGGGGAATATGGGCCTGACCTTTCCTTGAGTAAATTCATTTAAAAAACTGCTTAATATTCTGCCCACACGTTCTCAATGGACCCCTTTTGTTAAAAACACATGGGGGGTGTATAAGTTTTGTGATCTTAAGGAGGCCTTTGTGTTTTGAATAAAGAGGTTTAGAAGTGTCTAGACACTCCCTGAATAGTTGCGTCTGCTTCTGGTAGGACCAATCGTTCCTTATGAAGCATCAACACATCGGTTAGATCGTTTTAAAGTGTCAAAAATGTGTAGTCTATTGCTTTGATCCAGTTTTACCAAAGTACATTCTACTTCATATCTTCACTTTGTCATTCAACACAATGTTTGAGAAAAAAAAGTAGAAATCTACACAAAAGGGATGTGGGATGGGTCCCACCATTACCTTTTTTTCGACCAACTGTGCATTCCCTGCTAACAAGCAGCACTTCATTCTCACAGGAGTCCACTTTCACCAGCTTCCCCCAAGGTCGACCTCTTCCACGACTCTCCATCTTTCAAATGTGCTCTGCTACAGTGACAACGAAAACATGTTCAGAAAGAGTCAAATCAACACAGCAAGAACAACTGAAGGCACAGGGGTGGGAGATCATTGAACTATTAGAACTATACAGCTTAGCAATTAAACAACGACACAGTTGAAGTTTCGGTCCACGTCTTGATGTCAATTCTCTCTTTTTATAGTTCCTGTGGTGAGGATAGTTATACACTATTTAACCTCGGTCGCTTTCTAACAAACAATGAAATCAGCTAGCGAGAATAAAAGGCACTGGCTAGCTCAAGTTGGTCGACTCACTAGCTTAGTGCAGTTAACGGTAACGGAGTTTGTTAATCGTTGTAAAATAATTTGAAGCTGTCACAATAGAGATGTAATTGGAGGAGCCACATTCTATATGTAGTTACTTTTCAGCTATTAGCATTCTGTTGATATGACGATAGTTGTTGACGTTATATAAAACCACTCTGTGAACAAAAAATGCAAACCTAAACGCGTAAGTTGAGGTTTCTTGCTAGCAGCTAACGACGCCACCGAGATAAAGCAATGGCATACGGGGAAATAACATTATAACTATACTATATATAAATATATGCAGTTTATTTTACCTTCAAAACCCCGGTTTGCTTGCCTGGTAACTCTGAAGTAACTTGCTTTGGGCCATTTTCCTCATCGACCAATCGTGCGTCGACTTCCCGACAAGCACGACGGTGCTTCCCTGTCATCAGTCTTTAGGGGAGGAGACAGCACTTCTCATGATGGGGGAATCAAATCGCACGTCACACCCCTGTGCTGCACATGCCCGTCGATATTTCAACATTTTTATAACAATACATAATATGATTGATTTAAATTCAATTCAAATGTATTCATCTTTAACATTTATCAACTAAAAATTCTTTATAAGAATCCAACAAATATGATATGTTGGATGAGGAGCAGGGGGAAGTTACCACTCATCATTTCCTAACCCCTGTGTAATGCTCAATTAACAAACCTAAACAATAAAGTTTTTTTTCAAACATTTGAGTACCTTTTTTATACAAATCTCAGGAATGAACCAATATGAAATAATAATTAAAATATACAGGGCTGATTTTCAGGGTTTACTGTGGTTTACCCTGCAACAGGTGACATCTAGGGGAGAAGCAATATATTCAGTATATAAAAGTTTTATATATAAAACTTATAACTAAGTTTTATATCTATAATAAGCTATTTTCAGTTTATAGCCACAAAAATATATATAAAGTCATGGGCCACCATCCTAGTAACATTGCCTGCCTTCTCCTGCATGAATAACAACCTCTATCCACTTTACTATGCCCACAGCGCTCATCTAAGTGTTACTCAATCCCACTTATTCTGTCTGTTGTTCACAGTAAAACAGGAATCATGGAGCTGGAGCCTCTGAGACCACATGGCCTTAAGGGACCACTGAAAACCTTGATATACTGGACGGATTTCTCTTATCTAAGCAACACCAAAGTACTCTCTCTCTCTCTCTCTCTCTCTCTCTCTCTCTCTCTCTCTCTCTCTCTCTCTCTCTCTCTCTCTCTCTCTCTCTCTCTCTCTCTCTCTCTCTCTCTCTCTCTCTCTATTAGAAATCAACAATATGATGGACAAATTACGTAGGTTCAGTAGCTGGACGTTCTGTCACGGCGATTCACTGTTGCTTCACAGC
>OMLC01036956.1:0-10615 GCA_900302585.1 Regalecus glesne
TATGTGTGTGCTGCAGTGGTGTTATAGGAGCTTTAACAACCCCTTGCCTCATTCATAATGCATGAGGTGTGTATGTGTGTGGTCTGACTGAGGTCATTATAGCCATTTTGCTGGGTAAATGAGGAACTAACCATGCATACTCACATTCATGTACACACACAGGCACACCCAGAAGTATATACACATATGCACACAGCTCAATTGGGCTGTTGCCAATTAGAAGTTAAGCTCCACATCCAGCCCAGTATCTTCAAAGGAGCGAGCCCCAGCAGACTGGAATGAAAATACGGCATCATCTTCGAGCTGTATTAGACTGTCTATGAAAAGATGATGGCTTCCAAATAAGCATGAGGAGGAAATGTTCAACTTTTGACCAGCACACCTCCACATGTCTTTTGACATTATGAACCTGATTTATTTTAAAGTAACGAAGCATAAGCATATTTAGAAAATAATTTTAACCAAGCAAAACAAGTAAGTGGATTTCAATACAACCCTGTCATAAATTACTCTGGCTCTGCTCATTTTGGAGATGATCTTTTGCAGTAGTGGGGGGTGGCACTGGATGCAATAGCTTTGATCATCCACAAGGAGGTGCTGGCGCCCAGCTGGTTCGTGTGGAAGTTACCTCAGACAGCCGCTGGTGTTTCTCAGCACCAGGGAGGAGTGGAACTTTAGCTTGTGGTCGTCATCGAAGGTGGAGTTGCTCCATCCAGAGTGAGGGATGATCACAGTGTTGGTCATGGTCGTTAAGGCGTCCCGAATGATTGTCATCTTGACAGCGTCACATGACGACAGGTTCCATAGCACCCCTATGGAGACACAGGGACACATGCAACATTGAGAGATGGACTTGCACCCCACAGTGGTGTCAGCTGTCATGTGCAGTTAGGAGAGCCAAACAGAGCTAACAGTGACATGGGCTTTTTTTTAGCGGGGAAGAAACCAGGAGGAAAACAATGCTCACATATGAAATCAGTCATCCAACATCCAGGTAATCAGATTGTCCAATAAAATAGTGTTGTGGTAGAACACTCTTCAGGCATTGATTATTCAAATGAAATGGAGGAAAAAGCAAATAGTTCAAATATGATGTTGGTTCAAATATTCAAAAGGAAATCTAAATAATGGAATGTTTCCTGAAGTAGTCATGTCATTTCTTACTTCATTTCAAACACAGCTATAATAGTCACTTACACACGGTAAGAGGGGAGGGGGTTTTTTCCTCCTTTTCTCCCAATTTGATATGTCTGATTCTCTCTTTTCCCAAGGTCCTACTATCGCATAACCCCCATGGTGGTCAGGGAGGGTGATGACTTCCCAGTGAATCCTGTGATACATGTGGAGCTCGCCGAACACTCATTTTCACCTGTCAGCTGCAGGTTTCTCCAGGGGAACACAACACATGTGGAGGCTCATGCCATTTCCCTCAGATCAGGAGTGGCAAATTGACTGGCTCCCAGTCTCCACCCATAAACATTGCCAACGTGTTCCCTGCAATGCCTGGCCAAATTTGAGGAACCTTTGGGGCTCCAACCATGAACCTCAACGCAAGGAAGCAAGTGTATCAGTCCACTGTGCCACCCAAACTCCCGGGCAGCCTTTGATGCTGCATCTGTGGAGGATTAGTCAGCATGTAACATGTTCTTCTAATTAGATGGGTCTTACTACTAGGCTTATACCAAGGCCCTGGCAGCTTCCTGCAAGGCACCAGTAACCTTGGATGTCATTAATACTGCAAGAGTATCTATCACAGAATCAAGGTTATATAGCTAATACTGAAGACTGAAGCCACAGAAAAATGACTGTGATTCCTTCCCAAGGTATGCAGGCCTCAAAATTGTCCATGTGTGTTTGTGTGTATATTCACAAGGGTTATTCCTGAGTGTGTATTAATAAGCACTAGTGAACATTTGTGTGTGCTGGTGCGGTGGTAGCTCCGTATGAGAGCATGTGCTTGGGGAAAGGAGGAGCTGGATGTTGCTGGTTCAAACCCACCACACGGTATAAGGAAAGGCATCTGCCCTTAATCCCCCAAGCTAAGTCCTCTCAGTCCATGTCCACCCCCACAACATGGGGACTAATCGTAACACAGACCTCTCAGTGAGCATGTTAATTCACCACAATATTTGTATAACATAAACACATTGTCAGTAATCTCTAGGGATCGTTTACATTCAAATACGGCTTAATAGTTCAGTAAGTGACTTGTTAACTTTGACATGTAGAGGAAGAAACTGTTGAATATTGTAAAAACTGAACCAAGCTATTACTTTATGTTGAGTAGTCCCTTTCTCTCTCTGTATGTGATTTGTGAGAGGGTAAACTCTAATTGCATTTTCATTGCAGTCCCAGTGTTTTCCTTCCTCTTTAGTTTCCATCCTCATCTGTCTAATCAAAACAATAGGGACGGTAATCGTTGCTCTGGGGCACCATTCAGACAGAAGTGAAAGCAAGGCACTGAAGACAGCCATATCTGTAGGTCAGGCAGCAGCGTTTCCACAGTGACTATGTGTACCCTTCTTATTCTCACTTTATCAAAAGGCTATAAAAGCTTTTAGAAAGAACAAAACAGCTAAAACGCAGACAGGGGGTGTTTGATTTTTTCCCCTTTTATTCCTATGAATATATCTACAGCGACTCCACAGCTGCAACTTGGCTATTTCCAGTTTGCATGAGCTGTGCCTCTTATCTCAGCCTACCAATGCTATGTGTATGCATGTGTGTGTTAGTGAGTGTAGCTGCATGCTGAGGCGCTAGCGTCAACTAGGTGAGATGTAATCTCTTCATTCTGACTGCGGAGTCATTCCAGTCAAGCCTTCTCATCTGTAATGACTGAGTGCTGGTTGTGGCTTCAGCCTTTTGCACCTCTGTGGTAAACCAGTCACATAACACTCTATGGGGGTACAGCCCAGAAATAGAGTTGTTCTGTTGGTTATGAGACACAAAGCTGGCACACAACGTTCAGGCTGCCTGACCCAGCTATCTGGTAGTTATTAAGACTACAAACCATCCCGTCTCTTTCACGTTCCTCCGCCGCTACTTTATAAACTCAATTTGGAGAAACGACTTGTCCTCGGCAGGCATTCAGACTGGCCCTCCGGGAGGTACCGTGCGCCTGAATATTTGGCAGGCAGACTCGCGGAAGTGTGTCTGACAACGGTGTACGCGGTGTGACGCCAGCAATACCCGTGACACACGGTTGACAGTCAGATGGAGTGGGCCTGTGCACGTGCATCAGTGTGTGTGGGTGTGTGCTTGTTTGTGTGAGCAGTGTTCTAAGCTGTGATCTCTGCTCAGCCCATATGCTGCTCTCTGGCACTGTGGCCTGGCTTAGGAGCACTGGCCCAAAAGATAAACACGGGACTGACACCGGGGCCAATAGCCTGCTCAGACCTGACTCTGAGAGGAGGGTGAGCAGGGGGTATGGAGAGGGCAGCGAGTTAGAGAGAAAGTCTTAGAGACAGATGGGATTGGTTGGAGTGCCTCAAATAACTCCAGAACCAGTGAGTCAGCTAAAGAATTCCATTCCCGCTATAACGAACATTTCAGTTAACTTGTTATTTACCCACTGTCTGCTGGAATGAACATGGAAAACCCTGGACACCAATTACTCTCAGGTTGAGACCGGTGATGCTAGCCTGGTTCTGGAACTCTGACTGACATAGAGAAAAGTGGGTGTAGCCAAGCAGTTATATGGCTGGAAACCATGAATTAGGGATGATGGACTGCTAGCAGCAAGTGACTATAGACACACGTCTACCCAGCATTCGACCCTCAAGCACCCCCCTCCTCCCCAATAAAATCTAATTTGGGGTCAATGGGAGTTTCTTATCTTTTCAACCAATTCCTGATTAGTCTCTTGGTATTTTTTTTTGTCGAAAACTAACACAGGGATCAATAAAGAGAATAAATACCAGAAAACAGACAAACATCAAAGTTTTCAAGGAGTCTAAATGGACACGTACGAGTTGCTGGTACTGTTCAGTACCGACATGTATTTTTCACAAGGGCCAGAGCAGTAGATCATTCCCAGTATATTTTTAGGAGCAGCTAACTGGAAATGTGTGCCCATCAGTGTATTTTGACACTATCTTCGGAGAGAGGCTAGATGACAATCTTTTAGCTGTGCTGTATGGCACAGAATGAAATGAGGCTTTGCAAAGGCTCATTTTACTCCATGTGTTGGTTGTATTTGGTTTCAAAGACGAATTGGTCCTGGCCAAATTCAGAGAACCTCATTTCATAGCAGGCGACTGGTAATACAAACAAAATAGGCACAGACCCTTGGCTAGTTGTCAAACATAGGCTGCCTTTTACTGCTAGGAAAGAAAATGGCTTGAAATAAAACTGGAGAACTGTCTCCCTAAACTTTGCTGTAATAATGCAAACATGTTGCTGAAGGTAAATGAAGTCTTGCCTCGAGGAGAGTAAAGTAACACAGGGTACAAAACAGGGCTGGGCCTCCCTATTTGATATTGCACGGATAATTCAGTTCCGATTTGATTCACATTGCAGTTACCTTACAGATCTCATAATATCATTGATATTGCAACCAGAAGAAGCCAAAGAAATGCACATAATGTTCAGACTCTGGTTTCTTCAGAAAGTGTGTCCAAGTTTCTTTGGGCAAGACAATGAGCCCCTGATGGCTTGGGATAACAGATGAAAATGGGCCTGGTGGCTAAATCTGGTTTATGTACATTCTAAATGTTCATTAATATGCAGTCCATAAAAAGGAGATTATTGAGATTATCATTATTATTATTATTATCAAAGTCTGATTATTTTAAGCCTTGTGTTTTACAAAAGCTTAAACACGAGTATTGTTCCCTGACTAAACCTTGAAGCAAATGCAGAACCGGAGAACATTCACAAACCAGAAATTTCAAAATAGTCATGAATTAGTATAGCGATGGGCGGCATAGCTCAGGAGGTAGGGAGGTTTTGTAATTGGAGATTGGTGGTTTAATCTCTGGCCCCTGCAATAGGTATGTTGAGGTGTCCTTGAGCAAGACACTGAACCCCTAACTGCTCCTCAAGTGCCACGCAGAAGCTGCGCTCACTGTTCCTATTCAATAGGATAATTTAAAGCAAGAGAACAAATTCCACTGGCTGTAGTCATGTGACAAATTTAAAAAAAACTATTCTATTCAATGTTTCCCATTTATTGTGTATGAACTGGTGTCTGTATTTGCATATGGTGTGTGTGTGTGTGTGTGTTTAAACTGACCCTAGTCCTGTTTCCAGCACTGTGCAAACCAGGTATCACTGACATACTGACTACGGACATTTGAGGACATTGGTGGAAAGGCCTTTGACCTGCAGGGCCCTTTGAGAATGGAGCAATAACCAACAACACAGTTGCTGGAGAAGAAGCTGCTGAGAGGTTTTGGGCTGTCTCATGTGTTACAATGTAACAATGTCATTTAGCAGACATTGCTCATATGGGAATTCATACAATACAATCCAGGATCTGATTAGGAGAAACAGGTCATGTGTCACCGCAACATGACCTCTGACCTGGGATGACAAGACACAGGCCACTCCTGGAGCCAGGGACCTAGACTTTTAAGTCAACTTAACACAAAGGAGCTACCTGCAGTTTCAACCATATTCATGTATTTTGATGTGGAGTTTTTAATGAAAGCTGGGTGGAAAACCAAAATGTCCATAAAAAGATGTAAATATCTTTTAAAAGTTTACCTGAGGTGAGAAAGTTGTGTATGCTGAAGAAGCAAAGACGAGCTATAGGGAACCTTTTTTCTTCCTCTAACGTCTCCACTGGGAAGCAACGCAGCGTAACCCTTCTCCGTGATTCACCCTTATGCTTTCGGTGACAATTTAATCTCTCAAAACAAGCTGAGGGAGACGCGAGTAATTTGCTTTTTAATTCTTTTTAGACTTTTCAAACATTGGCTTAGCAACATTTTGCTGGAGACGTGGGTGTTGAGACAGAGAAGAACTCCAAGTCTGTCTGTTTGAAAACTCTGAAAACTTTGAAAATTCTTCTGCAGCACTGGTGCTGCCATAAAAAAACAGTTTGAATAGAAATGGCAACTAAAGCCCAGACCGTGTCTACCAAGGGGAGAGAGAAAAAAAACACTGGTGAGGTCCTGGGGAGTGATTTCCCTCACTTCTAATTAGTGGTCTGGTGTGACACGCCCGTCGCATCCAGTTAAAAGCACTTTATGTGAATTGTTCTCATCAACTGAGATTATCTGAAGATGCAGCACTGACCTTTACTAATTGCGCTGCCCCTGGGGGTCTCTAATACCAATTAGCAATGGCAGAGGCTCCGGCTAGCAAGACAGGGTGAGACACATATTCAAGTGACCTTTCCAAGCTTGATTGATAGGGGAGGATAGGGGAGCGGATGCTGAAATCTTTGCAGGTTTAACAAGTAAACTGTTCAGCTACAGACAATGAGGAATGAGGGGGAGGAGGACCATGAAAGGATTACTCTGCTCTGTTGGTGATACTGAAAAACTTTCATTGTTACTCAGACACCTGTTTCTTCTTTTCTTTTTCACACATCACATAAAACCCTACAATAGCAACGTATGTCTTCTGGAAATGTCAGCAGATTGTGCCATTTTCCCCTTTCTATTTACATCAAGTTGAAGCAAACAGAAATGCAACTGAAACAAGAGACTGATAGTAATTTGCTCGCCGACGGTGTACAGTTGCTATAGAGTTCGGATTGTTGTGTACAAATACATGTACACACATGCGTACACATACTGCCGACTCGATGCTTTTGTCCTTCGGCTGCATCATTTGCCTCTGGGGGAAGACCACCAGGCTGCCACTTGAGGCCGTGTTTAAGCCTGGTGCAAAACAGCGGACTCAGCGACCTGGGAGCCAAACATCTCTTGGCTTGCTCATTTCTGTTACGCTCCAACCTGATCCTGAACAACTTGCATGTCTGCCCTGTTTGCGGAACCCGAGGCCCACACACAAACAAGACCAATTGTACAAAGTGCGCTGGTCGAGAGCAAGAGTGGAAAAGATGAACAGACACAGCTGCACCGCAGGCAAAATCTGAATCCCTCCAAAGCTTAAAAATGAAAGAAAACAACAAAAACATGCATCTGTCGACGGAGTGGTGTCACCTATTTGATGAGATTGTTACTGTTGCCGGGAGCTTGAATGGATGGAAGATTTTTATGAAATATAAACCAGGTTCGATGGGCTCCCCCCTGGCAAAAACTGATTCTAAATACAATCATTTTATGCATGCGCTGTAAAATACAGAGAATGAATGCTAAGCCGTAAGCTTTGTGGTTAAGCCATAGAAGCGTTCTTTTAAGCGCACATCCAATCCCAAGGACCACTAACATTTAAAGGGAGGTGATATACAATACGGTTAACCACAACAGCCCCCTGGGAACCGCAACAGGCACAGGCACTAGAGAGCGGATTAGAATTCATGAACAAGCTGCCTGGCTCATTGACTCTGTCCGCCCAACCCATGACACACCAACACTTCTATAAGGTTAATAATTCACCATCTCCTGTCCTCAGGTCATGGAATGTTCCTGTTCTGCTACAAAAAACAAACGGGCGGAGGTCCTGAGGATCTGATGTGGACACAGGCCTCTGAATAATACAACAGTGAGATAGTGTTAGATAGCTGTGAATAGGATTTTGCTTCCTTCCTGGGCCAGATGGACGAGGATGATAGAACAGGCGACATGGCACACACAACTCACATGGGACATGGTGGGGGGGCAGTCTGATTACAATGTATACACATTCAGAGATTAGAGAAAAATATAAAAACAAACTAAGAGATTGCACTCAGTTGAGTGCAGATCTGCGCCTGGCGTATCTTTCCTTCTCTGGTGCTCAGACTTGGCAACAAACGCCCGCTGTTTTCGCTGACAGGGAGAAGGGAAAACACAGAGGGTATCTTCCCCTCTCCACCACTGGGACTCAAGTGAAAGTCAAGCTGAGGAGTTAGCAATCAATTGTAGTAAAAAAACAACAGGGTTTTTCAAGGGTTTTGAACCACCACAACCACAAGAGGTCCATAATCATAGTCATAACTGTAAAATGTAGACGTGAGTCACGTCTGTGCTTGACTTATATCGGGCAGTGACAGAGAGCAGCACTGGTCTAGTGAACTACAGAATGAATGGAGAGAGGGAGCGGCAAACATTTGACCAACTTTTTGAATCACTGCAACCATGAGAGGCTCTTGATCATACAGTCAGAACTGTGCCAAGAATTTTAGGCTGATAAGTCCAGTAGTATGTAAGATTAGCTGCAGACCCCCCCCCCCACACACACACATACATAAACAGACTCATGCACACAACCAAATATCTGGCAGGGATCACAGAGATAGAGTGCCATGCGAAGGACGACTTTTGAGTGACTGTTGGGAACAAAACAAAACAGAATGACTCTCAAGTTTGCATAGGCCAAGCATTTTCCATATTGTAAACTAGACACTTGTGCCACAATTTAAGAGGCTCATTCAAATCATGTTTTTGGCTAGCCAACAGCCCAGAATAGCAAGATGACACATCAGAAACACTTAATAACTTTAATCAGAAGATTGATTTGCTCGAGGACTTTCAATAATAATGAAAAATAAGGTCTGTCTTCACATGTCAAGATTAGTCTCCACATTATGGAGGCATACACAGACCTAGATGGAGCATGGAGTATTTAAGGCTTGGATGCCCTACAATGGGATCGAACTCACAACTCCAGGTTTGTAATTTCCCAACAGACTCATTGTATCTGCTGTGTTACCGCATCCCCCAGCATATTAAATAATGATAACAACAACGGATTACATTTTATACAGTACTTTATCTCAACAACCAAAATGCTTCTTAGTGAAAGTGGGGAAAGTCACCAGAACGACCACCAATGTGCAGCACCTACCTAAGCAATGCATGGCAGTCATTTATGTGCCAGAACACTTTCCACACATTAGCTTGAGGTGGAGGGGGGAATCAGTGAGCAAATTACATGGGGGGATGGTTAGGTAGCCAGATGGAGAGAGCCAAATAGGGAATTTTGCCAGAACAGGTGACAAGAGCACTTCTTACTTATATCTGTTGATGGCATTGCTCTGAAATCCTACCTCAACCGCAACGACATGGACGACAACAGGTGGCAGAATATGGGTAAGAGGCTAAGAACAATTGTGATATTAACATAAATGGAGATCCATTTTTACGTGTCACAACTAGTCCCCACATTGTGGGGGGGGGGGATATACTTAGATGAAGCATTGGGGATTAAAGGTGGATGCCCTTTCTGACAACAAAGGATGGATTCGAACCCACAACATCTTACTCATCAGTTCCCAAAGCACATGTTCTACCACTGAGCTACTGCAGCCCCCTTATATGTATATATATATCCCCCTTTCGAAACCTATATAGAGGCCTCGCTTAATGTGAGATTGAATGTGAGTGAGTTTATAAGTGAGTGAGTAAATGAGTGAGAGGCCAGGTTCATGAGACCTCTCACATCAAAATATAAAAAGATAACTTCCTCAATGCCAAAACTCCTCACAGGCACATTGAATATCCGCACTCACCTGTGACAAGCTCACGCACTTCTGCATCAACAGTCTTCCTCAGCAGGCGGAGCAGGGCAGGTATACCACCAGCGTTTTTCACGGCTACCTTGTTATCATCCATGGCTTTGCCATACACAAGATTCCGCAGAGCCCCACAGGAGTTTCTTTGGACTTCCAGAATCTTGTGGTCAAGCAGGTCCACCAGGTGCTTGATGCCCCCGAGACGGCACACCTAGAGGACAGGGTGAAAGACAAAACCAGGATATGTAATTGATATTGTGTGTTTGAAAGGTTTGGTTCTAAATCCAAACCTTTAGGTTCTGAGTTCAGAGTCCTGCCTAAAGAACAGAAAACAGAGATGGGGTTTTGTAATATTCCATGTTAATGTATCTACTGGCAATGTGTATGTGTATGGGAGAAAACAGCAATTTAGTCTCATAACTTAACAATAGTCCATTTATTTGCTAATTTTAACACTAATCCAGGACGATACAAAAAGCCTTTTCAATTGGAGATTATATACTTAAAGGAAAAAATAAATAGAAATAAATTGTCAAGAGCAAAATCAGTACAGTGGGAACCTTCCAACATAAAACAGCCATATCTAGAAACCAAGGCCCAAAGCACCTTCTGAAAGTACAGTCTGAAAGAATTTAAACTTCTTGACATTTAATAATTGAATAAAAAAAATTCAAATTGTCACATCTTCAAACATTTTATTTTCTGCCATCTTATCAAGAGGCAATTTTCTTTCACTGAACTGCATTAAAAGTGACTAAATAGGTGGTGTATGGACACACTTGTCTGATTGAATTTGGGGTAAAGGCTACAAGAAGCCATGTGGCTATACACCTGAATTCCTGCACATTTGTGCCTGTGGCAGTGCTCTTGGCCTTTAACATGATTGAGGTTTGTGTATTTGTGTGTGTGTGTGTGTGTGTGTGTGTGTGTGTGTGTGTGTGTGTGTGTGTGCATGTGTGTGCGTGTGTGTGTATGTGTGTGTATGTGTGTTTTTGTGTGTGTGTGTATGTGTGTGTGTTTTGTGTGTGTGGGTGTGTGTGGGGGGGT
>OMLC01036957.1:0-15731 GCA_900302585.1 Regalecus glesne
CCTCTCTAAGTGTTGTATTCTGTATTCTATACACATCATCTATTGCAAGGTGGTCTGTCTTAGGGGAGAGCTCTCCCTGAGGTTTCTTCCTATTTTGTCTCCCTGTTAAAGTTTTTTATGGGAGTTATTCCTATCTAACGATAAGGCCCAAGGACAGGATGTTGTGTTAGTGTAAGGCCCACTGAGTCTGTAATTTGTGATAATGAGCCTCATAAATAAAATTGATTTGACCTTCTTAATATCACCGAGGATAAGCCAAAGAGCATGTGCAAATAAATGAGCGAGACACTGTTCTCCTAACTGCTCCACACGTGTTATATATGTTGGCAGCTCACTGCTCTTGTACAATAGGATTGGTCAAGATGCAGAGACAATCAAATGTCTCCTTGTATGACTTATAAGGGAATCTATTTATTTATGTAAACGGTGGATGGGCTTCTTTTTATATTACTATGATGGGACATAATGCATGACTAAATGGACAAAAAAAACCGTGTTTGACCCCTAGCTTTTTGCAACTGGCTTCTGTAATCTCTATGCAACCTATTGTTGAGGGCACTTGTCGTCTTTTGATGCTCAATATATGGTATCCGTTCTCTATACTGCAAAAATCAGCTTGCTAATCGAGAGTTGTGGCCTGCTGCACATTCATTGGCAGATTTATTGGGTATTTCCCAGTGAAGCTGTCAGAGGATAGCTTGTTCTGACCAACAGGGCCTGTTTATCGAGCCACATGCAGGATGACACGTCTTTCACAGGGGCGTGACCCCCCAATTGGTCTGGCCTAGTTTCCCGATCCTGCCATTGGTCCGTTTTACCATCAATCAGGCAAAATTGGGACAAAATAGACGTGCAAATTCCACAAAATAGGCGTTGTAAGCATTTGAATGGCAGTGTTGTCAACCAATGAAGAGACCGCCATTACCTCCTCCCTCGTTGGACAGATTACGCTGCTACTTTTCATGCTTCTCTCTCATTGGTCTTGATTTTGACGGTGGGAGGGCTTTCCAGTATTTGTTGTTGTTTCGGTGTGAGGGTAGAACGGTCGACATCTTAAAAAGCGGACCCGAGACGCACTAAAGGGTTTTTCTTAAAGCAATTTCTCTTCGCAGACATCCCGAAAAGGAGTCCTCATAACATAATTTGGTTCACACTGACGCTGTGAAGTGTTTTTCTGTCTGTTTTCTTTAAAGGTATGTGTTCTGTCGTGTTTTGGTCCGTCCACTAACTAGCCAGCCAGCTAGCTTGTTAGTTTAAACTGGGTGTACCCTTGGGTTTACCCTGATAGCTTGTGAGCTGTTGTTGGTTGATTTGGAGTATAGTGTATATATAAAGTAGAAAATGTGTAGCATGTAACTTTACAGGGGCCGACGATACTGTTTTTTCATGCTAGTTTTTGTGTAGAGAAAGCCAGCTTTGTTGTGGGTGGGGACATGGCCCTCTTGAACCATGGCCACAATGTAATAAGACCACAACTGAGCAGAAGTCTAGTGTCCAGCCAAGACTGGAGATTTGTCTATGGTCTCATCACAGGCAAACATCATCAATAAAGAAGCAATGGAAAATACGTTGAAAACTAACGTACCTCAAAATAGATGCAGTTAACCGCAACATGCTGCTGTAACGCCTTAATTTTCCCATTTGGGACTAATAAGGGGATATCTTGGCTTATCTCAACATACACACAACATAGCCATAGCCTATAACAAGTTCCACATCGTGACTACTATTATGGACACGCGTAAAAGCCATGTGAATAGTATGTCTGTCTTAATAAAGGAATATCTTATTTTGTCTTTTTGCCCCCTAATTGAATAAGATTATTCTAACAAACCTATAATACTTGCTTGTTTTTAGATGGGTAGCCAGTACCAACGTTCGGTTCCACTAGAGGTGAGGAGAGCAGAGGGTGAGAGAGTTCGGGCCAAGCACCCTGACAAGATACCGGTCAGTACATCACCCTGTAATTTTCTCTCAGCAGGTAGATCAGAAGCGACTTGATTTTATTCATCTGGATTCAGCTTTAATTAAAAGAAATGCTTCATCACTCATACAGGTGACATCTTCAGTCTAGACTGTCTACAGGTATCCCCACCCTTGTAAACTATACAGTTGCAGAAAGACAGAAAAGCAACAATGGTTTCATATGGACATTGGCCATTGGCTAAAGTTTCACTGGTAATGTATTCACAGATGATTGGGGAACAAAACGAGACACTGGTCAAGAGCATGGTACAACATAGAAGAACTAACATGTCAGGCCAACACTCCCCAGTCTACACCGATCTACAGACCAGCGGCCACTCTTTCAAGGATGAGGATGTGCACATCCTCGATAGGCATGAGTGCTGGTTTGAATTAGTAGGCCATCTATGTGAGGAGGGAACAACCATTCCTGACTAGGGCTGGTGTGTGTGCTAAGGATTAATCAGTTGCCCTCTTACAATGCTGATAATGCAATTATTCCACAGTCCTCTGTGAATATTAAACATTACCATTGCAACTCCAGTCAATGGCCAATTTGCATATGAAACCAATGTTGGTTTTGGTTCTTATGCAACTATCGTTTGTACATGTGGGTTAACCAGCGGTCAGTTTAGAATGAAGATGTCACCTGTATGAGTGATGAAAGGGTTTTCCTACACTGTATCCAGACGAACTGATTCGACCAAATATGTATGCTTCCAAGGTGTTTAGGGATGATATGCCGCTCTCCGTATTTTAGTTCTTTGAATAAAAGTCTTGGTTCTTTTGATTTTTAATGCTAAACAATTTTAGGCTGTTTAACGGTTTCAACAATTATTCATTTGTCTTCTTGAACAGATAATTGTTGAGAGGGCTGCAAGGTCACGAGCACCTGATCTTGACAAGAAGAAATACCTAGTGCCCTGCGACCTAACAGGTGAAATGTTGACTCCAGTGCACACTGACACATACAGATGGACTGATAATACATGCATTTTATGATAGAAAAGTTGGTTAATTTGATCCAAATTATTCTGAAAACTTTTTTGCTTCAGCCTTTTTCACTGTGCACTATTATTTGAGCCTTATACATTTGTGTTTCACTTACAGTGAATTTTCTTTTGTGATTTTCTCTGCGTTTTTGCGAGTTAAGTACTTCATTGTTTATTTCAGCTTTGTAAGTATGTTTAATATGTATCACATCCTTCATGAAAGTTAAATAAAGTAGCAGTAGTAGTTGTCAAGTTGGTTCTAGGCTTCACCACTGTAACAAGATTGCTGATCAGTGACTTACTTTGCTCAAGTGCCTCTGCTTCTGCAATTTCTGTCCTCTAGGGCACGCACTGTCTATTGGGTGTGTCTTGTCTTTTTCATTGTCCCTTCTGCGGATTCATTCTGGGTTTTTTTCACCTTTATTTTTTTTCTAGTGGGCCAGTTGTGCTTCCTCATCCGACAGCGGGTGTCTATAAGACCAGAGGAGGCCCTCTTCTTTTTTGTCAACAACTCTCTCCCTCCTTCCAGCTCCCCTCTCTCTGCTGTTTATGAGGTAACTATACCCCTAGGCACACCCATTGACATGTGCATTATCTCTGCGTATGCACGTATACCCCTCACCATGTTTATACATCTGAACTCCCCCACCTTCTCATAGATGCACAAAAAGCCCTCAGACATCTACTTGCAGGTTTCCTATGACAATGCTGATTATGACCCTGTATGTCATCTCTTGAATATCATACCCTAAAAATATAGTTTCACACCAAACTTCCTCAACATCACTTACCAAATGAAATACTGTCTGATACTTGGGTCAATACAACGTTTAATAAGGAGAAATGTGGCTTTGTTAATTCAGGAGATGGGGAAATAGCTTGCATGCATGATCTGCTTAGGATGTGTGTTTATCTGCATGCACATCTATTTGCTGATTATCAATCATGGCAAATAATCTAATTTCTCCGCTAACCTCTGTTGCAGGAGCACCATGATGAGGACCTGTTTCTTTATATGACCTACAGTAATGAGAGTGTTTATGGTGCCTGATCAAGGAGAAGTGGCAAAAACAAAGAGAGTGGGAGAAAAGAGTGGAAATGACCAGAAGGAAGAAAGTCTTGTGGGGAATTTGAGATGAGATTGTTTTATAATGAATCACACCATTGCCACTCTAGTTTAGATAAGAGTTTTGTTGTTTTAAGAAAACAGACAAAGAAAGACAGTGCACCGACTTTACCTTTGTCAGTATGCTACAGTGACCATATTGTGTTTCATTATAAAGAATGAGGAATTAGTCTTTCTTGGTGGAAGAAAGAAGGGTGAAGAAAGTTTGAATGATAAAAAAAAAACATTGTAAAGGAAATTATTTTGAAAGAGATCTCCTTGGTTGTTGTATTTCTCTCAGTATTTAATGCATATTGTATTTTTTGTAAATTACCTTCAACTTTTGTGGAAAATAAAAATGGAAAAACACATTCCTATTTTGCACTCTTTGTGAACACGTGTGGGAATTATGTGCTGTTAAATTCTCAAAGGGTGTAGTCGGTGAAACTGGTCCTATTGTTTGGGCAGAATGATGCAAGAGGAATTTTTGCTACCAAATTCTCAAAGTTTGCATCCTTTCTTGGATAAAGAGGGCAAGGGATAGATCAAGGTACTTAGCATCTGGCACAGTTGCCGTGTGATGGGTGTTTCAACACGAAGCCCCTTTATGGGCGTCTGCAAGGCATATAAACAGCTGTAAACAAGAATGTAGGGGCTTTATGTTGTGAACATCTATGTTTGTTTGTTGAATGGAGTCCTGTGGCTGACTGCTCTGAGAGATCTCATCACCCGGTGTCATTTCTCTCCACTACAGAAGAAGGTTTATTTATTTGACATACTGTAATAAGAAAAATACAGACTTACAGATTAACTTTGCAAGACCGTGCACAATGGCCTGCTGTTGCTTCATTGCTTTTCCCCATGTCATAAATAACACCCCATTCTGTGTTGTCCTTGTCTCCCACGTTAAGTGGTCCCATCCTGAAGCCACGACCCCTTTTGACACCTGACTGCCCCGCCTGGTACAATAGAACCTCCACAGGTAACACAAAACACAAACTAGACGCACACCTTCAGCTAATGGCAATAAAAGGCAACCCCCACGCATCCCCTCTTTGTCCGATTTAGCAGATTGCCTGGATTCTGTGTCTGACCCTTTCTGCAGGGAGCTCATTACAGATCTTGACTAACATCTATCTCGAGACTCGGATTCATTTTCAGATTTCTACCACAATACATACATACATACATACGTACAGCAAAATGTGTTCCTTGCATTTGACCCATTCTATTGTCCATCCTAATTTATAGGAGCAGTGAGCAGCCACAGCACCCAGGGAGCACTTTGGGAGGTTCAATGTGTTGGACACTTGAACAAGCTTTCTCCTGGGGCAAGGATCAAACCATAAATCCCCCGACCGCTCTACCTGATTACAGCTGCACCACAATCCCCCATTGTGGTGATTGTAGATTATTAAATTACATACTGGTAATTTTTTAATCATAAATGTGAAATGTAGATAAATACTCTGGTAGTAGTATTGTTACAACTGGAAATATTGTGTACTTCCTGATTTTGTTGTCTGATTTGATTTTCCTCATGTCACTTTCGGAGAGCTTGTGCAATACAAACACAGGCTCTCATTACTTGACATCACCAACATGAAATGACGCCTGGTATAAAAGTCGAGTCAATCGAGGAACAAGGAAGAAAAGAAATCTCATTGGAGGAAGTGCACTGATAGAGCAGGGATACTTATAAGTTTTGCATTGACAACATTGTCTGGTGTAACTTCTCAATTTGGTGAGTGGAAAAACCCTGCAAAACAAAAAGTTAAATCCAACCGTAACTAATGCTCGAGCTGGTGCGCTTTTCACTGTGTCTGAATAAGTGGAGTTATATAATGGCTTTTTAATTGCCTTGACATACTGTTGTTGTTCTTTGGTGAATTAGAAAGTAGAAGAACCCGGGAAAAGAGAGGAGAATGGAGATGCAACAGATCGCCCAAGACAAGGGCGGACAACTTGGTGAGGAGGAGGCAGGTGCACCGACCGTCAGGTCTGCAGCTGAAGGTATGATGTTAAGTGTTTTAAAATAGTCTTATAGCGGTTAAATTTTCTGTAAAAGATTGACTTTTGTATGATGCAATGTTTGCCCTGGAGCACTGGCTTGGCTCATGGAAGGTGATTCTGTACGTCTCTGTGTGGCTTTAGAGGAAGCACCGTATCTTTACTCCAAACTGAAGAATCCATCTGAGGACATCTATCAGGACCCTTACCCTGATTCTAAAAGAAAACCAGGTAAAGCTAAACCCTTTTCTACTGGACATAGGTTCACATTCTGCTAAATGCCATAAAGATGTTGTATATCTGAAATGCACATGGAAACCGAGGTTAAATCTCATCCAGTGAGTCCTGCTTGTGTGCACGTTAGGGGAAAACACTATGACAGCTTTGATTCACATGGCATACAAGCAAAGGTTTGTTTTTCAGCTCTGTTTGTGATGCACTCAAAATCTACTATTGGATAGGAAAGGAGAGCCACTCGACTTAGCGATTGTATTCTTACAAGGAAAAGTGTCCTCTGTGTTTAATCCATCCTATTGTATAATTACAATGAACCGAAACGCTCGAGAATTTCCCCATCTATGAATCTTTTTGCTTCCTCCTTCCTGATGTTTATATGGGAATTTAAGATCAATAAACTTTCTGTTCAGCTTGAATCTGGTTCCTTTCAAGATAAAGAAGTACTAATAATAATTTGAAAAATAAAATGATAATAATAATGATGAATGGGGGAGTATGGCTCAGCGGTCGTCTGGCGATGGGAAGGTTACAGGTTTGATCCCCGCACCTGCAGAGAAGCGTGTCGCGGTGTCTTTGAGCAAGACACTGTTCCCCTAACTGCTCTGCCCTGTGATAGATTGGTGACCGATACAGGGTGTGTCCCTGCCTTTCGCCCAATGAGAACAGAGACAGGCTCCAGTTCCCCTGCGACCTGATTTTGGATAAGTGGTTGACAATGGAATAATAATAATAATAATAATAATACTAATACTAATAATAATGAATAAGTTTATTTGTAAGGCACCTAACATGCATGGAATTCTGCTCATGAAGTGTGGCACAAGGAAGTAACAAACCCATAACAAATAAACAGCAAGAACAAGTCGATACAACAGCTCAGGTGAACAATAGATTTACACAAAGCATTATGATAAAAGAATATAAAAATGCATCTGAGGGATATTTTTTCCGTTTTGTCACATCAATGAATGGGCTGTGATTCCCCAACACTGTTCCATGAATCAAAAAGCAACAGAAATGACATTAAGACAATCCATAACTTTCATTCTTTAATTATTAGAAAAGAGAAAGGGAACTAAATTGTCATGACTCAGTCCCAAAAATGACTCAGTCAAAAAAATGTCTCCGTCAAAAAATCTAACATCCTAATCTGTGGCCTAAGCCTCTCTGGTTACACAGTAAGCTGTCACGAAATCTGACTTGCAGGCTCACAGCTGCCAAGAGATATCCTGCACTGACCTCGAAACCATAAAAACAAGCTGTTGCTCTAAAACGAGATCACCTTTCCATGGACTCCTCCTCGGCTCTGCCGAGCAAAAAAAGTTCACACACAAAGGCGTCCTCACTCGTGCGCATGTGCACGCTCTCGTGAGAGGAAAACTCACAGACACGGAGCCATTCAGGAGATCGAGGGACAAGCTGAGCTCTTGTACTTCCTGAATAATTCAATGATAACAGCAGCACGTTGGCATGGAGACCAAGGGATGGGCGTCCCAAAAGTAGTGAGGCAGAGTCAGTGGGCAAGCCACTTCCAGGGACAGCAGGAGACGGGAGTAAACAAGCCCCATCTCGCATTCCAAGTTAAACTCTTAAGACACGATGTTCATTAAATTCTGCCGCAGTTATGGTGTGGATTGGAAAAAACCAGATGAAGCAAAGTTGTCGCCCGAGTCCCAGCTATCAGTTGAATTTAAGGATCAGAAAGGTAGGCTGAGTGCATCTAATATGATTTAAACCTCTCTGTGCCGTGCTTATTCAAATAATAACATCCCATCGGGTCTGGTCTTCTCTTCCTAACCAGGCAAACAGCATCCAAGGAAGGCGTTCGTCGACCATGTTGTGTGTGCTGTCCTCAGCCTAGTTTGCATGATCCTTCTGCTGGCTGTCATCATCCTCAGCATGAAGAGTGAGTACTCAGGGGCATGGATGTGATTCCGACGATGATGAGGATGATAAACCACATGGTTGACCCCATGGGTCTCGACATCTTCCCCATAGTTAATCATAGCATCTTCATCGATCAGGAAACTTTTTATCCCTCATGCAGGCCACATCTTCAGTCTAAGCGGACTGCAGCTGCCATGAGGCTGTGGCACATTAGGAGGCTGTTCCGATGTAGGTGCTGGTTATAACGATGGTGGTTATCTTTATTATCATTGTTATCGTAGGGGGGTGGCATAGCTCTGGATGTAGGGTGTTTGTCTTGTAATCGGAAGATTGGCAGTTTGATACGGGTTCCTTCAGAAAGTTTGTCAAAGTGTCCCCGAGGACTCCGAACCCCTAATTGTTTGATACAACAGGTGAGAATTAGGCTTGTTGGTAAATCTGGTATATTTACATCATTTTTTTGTTTTTAGATTATTTTTTGGAGCTTTTTCCACATGTATTTGATAGGGTAGATGGAGAGAGACAGCAACAGGCAGGAGGAGAGGGGATGATATGCAGCAAAGGGCCTGGGTAAGATTCAAACCCGGGTCACTGTAGTAGGGACTCCGTCTTATGTTGTGCTCAATGTACCAGGTGAGCTACCAGGGGGGCTCCATGTATTGGCATTCTAAATCTTCATTAATAAGTGCTGTCCCTACAAAGGAGATTATTATTATTATTATTATTATTATTATCACCATCGTCATTATATGTCATTATTGTTTTTGATTATCCTTTTTATTTTCATCACTGCTATCCAAAGAATTCATTTACTTCATATTTCCTCATACTTTTTCTCATGGAAAGAACTTTCCATTGTAACTGTTTTTGAAAAGTGTGGTACGATGACTTGTTTTTATGAGACACTAATAGGCCAAGAATGGGACAACATCTGTTTTGGTTTGTTTTTTTTGGTGTTTTCTTCCTCTGGTTGCTTTGCCCTTCTTCTTTTTGAAGCACTGTGTGCGCTGTTCTCTTACAACCCACCCACTGTGATTTCTAGTTTCAGCCCAGCCCACACCATGCCCTGAGGGAAGGATTTCAGACAACAAGGCAGTTGACTCAAAGGCTCCGCGGTGCAGTTTCGAGAGCTGCAAGGCTCAGTTTCCTAAATCTCTGACCCAGAGTGAGCATCCTCCCAGATCACACAATACACCTTTCCCATCAGACACAGATGCTGTGGCGATTTGAATCTCCTAGAGGTAGTGTTCAAATTTCGGGGGAGCTAAGAGGAGCTCGACTCCCCCCTGAGAGGGTTTCAAGCTCCCCTGAAAGGCTGGTCTGGGACGTTCAGAGTGAGTTCTATAAAACGGTCCATATTAAACTGCACTCTATCTTCCCCACATGGAGATACCTGAAATGGAAAAAAGATAAACATGTCATGGGTGGGTGTGTGTGTGTTTATTTGCTCATCAATGTTCAATTTTTTCTAAACATTTGTCTCCATTAATTAGCACAACTGCACATGTTCCTGCTGTTGCCATGGGGGCACTGCTGCGCACTGTAAAATAAGGCTCCCCAAAAGCCACTGTGTAATTTGAACCCTGGCTCGAGGGGACACTTAGGATGTCAAACTCAGCCATTTAAACCACCGCACACCTTGTTGCTGCTCACACTTCCTTCTAGGCCACATTTCCAACAGAAATTTTGCCTCGCGGTTATAACCTTTACCCAGAAGCGGATAACTTCTATCTTTTGTTTTGTCTGAGTGTTTTTAATACTTTGTCCCTGTTTTCTCTTCCAGTGTACAACTGCCAGCAGTGTGAGAAAGGTTGGCTGGCCTTCAACACATCTTGCTATTTTCTGTCCAAGCAGAAAAAGAGCTGGGAGGACAGCAGGACCTACTGCAAGGCTAATGGGGGAGATCTGGCTGTCATCCCTGACCAGAATGTTCAGGTGTGGCGCATATTCACCATTCACTTAATAGTGCAATCATGTAAGTGTCAGTGAAGGTTTTTGGTAGAGATCTGTGTTGTATTATTGTGACAATAATTCATCAGAATCTTTTTGGGACAAAACTTTATTCACGGGGACTGTGGTGGCTCAGCACTAGAGCATCCTCAAAGGCCACAGGGCATCGGGCCTTAATCCCCCATACCGGGTAAATTGTGAAGCATTCTTGTAAAGCGATTTGAGTGGTCAATAGACCAGAGAGGTCCATTTCTATGTGTCATGATTTGTCCCCATGCTGTGGGGATGGACACGGACTTGGATGGAGTGTGTGAGTTTAAAGCCAGGTGCTCTTTCTGGCGCCCTGTGGTGGGTTCAAACTCACGACATCTGGCTCGTCAGTTCCCGAAGCATGACTTCACCACTGAGCTACCCCCCCCATAAGAAGAAGATGGAAGGAAGGATTCCCTTATCAGTCCCACAAGGGGAAATTTGGATTTCTCTGCATTTTTGACCCAACCTATTGTATAGGAGCAGTGAGCTGCCAACATATGGCACTCCGGGAGCCGTTAGGGGTTCAGTGTCTTGCTCAAGGACACCTCGACATGCTGTATGCAGGACCGGGGATCGAACCTGCAACCTTCCGATTGCCAGACGACCGCTCTACCCACTGAGCTATGTCACCTAGATAAATAGGTCAGACTAGACTAGGAAAGCGCTACCTAGAAAATAACTCCATGTTGTATTTCTAAATAAAAAGGAACAATATTCTCTTCTCTAGAACTTCCTCTCTACCGAAGGGGTGGTGATGTACTGGATCGGGCTGAGAAACAGCGGAAGTAGCTGGACCTGGATAAATAACTCTACTCTGGGAAACAGGTGAGAATAACAGAGGTTTCACTGTTCTTAACTTATCATCACTTATTATCTTCAAGATGAGACACTTGATGAGATGCTGTCTGTTCTCTATCATTGGTAGTTATTGGGAAAAAGATGGCTGGAATGGGGACTGTGGGATACTGCGTGGAAGAAGCCCACCAGAAGACAACTGGACCAAACGCCCCTGCTCACAAATTAGCTACTACATCTGTGAGCAGCAGCCATGAAAGCATCCACCTTTCATGGCAAACTCTGCAATACATTAGCCTACTGTTGACGAACATGCCTTCTTCCTCAGCATTACATCTGAACCCAGCCTAATTTCCACCTCACAGGAATAGTGAGTAATTTCTATACAGCAGACATTATTTCATGATTTTACTTTTGGCTGTTTTCGTTATTATGTCAAAGGCAGAGTCTTTGGGTTTTGCAGATCATTTGGAGATCATGATCTTAATCAGTTTTGTGTCCATGTGATTTACTGGCACCACTGCATCATTTGGGGCCTCATTGAACAAGTTTCCTCGCATATTGTCAATCATTTGGAACTCCATAATGTATTGTCTTTTTTTTTAGCAAATGAAAGATGGGCTGATTTGTAGTTTTTCCTTTGGTTTTATTCACATACAAAAGGGCTTTTTGCACCTATGACAGGTTATAAAGTTAAATCACGAATCATCAATTAAATCTGTATCACTATGCAATGAAGCTATATATTTGTATTGTTATAAAAATAATACACTCTTTTGTAGCATAACACTGCATTAGTCATTACACAATTGATGAGATAAAATCACAATTAAAGTAACCTCATCTTCTTGTTTGTGATTCAATAGTGCATGTTAACAGAACATTTACCGAGAATTAGGCTGCTAGCATCAGCTGACGGGAAGATGGAGCAGATGGAGATGGAGCAGGGGGGAGAGAAAAGCCACTTCAGACATATCTGATATCCTGGTCCTCCTCGGCCTCCTCCTGCTCTAAGTCCAAACCTAAAGTGCTGTGGCGAATTATCTGCCAGCCTGTCAGAGACTTTCTGCTGGGGCCAAACCCACCCCTGTGTTTAGGCCTGAGGCTGGGGGATCCTTGGAACGCCCCTTTGGGCGAGTCTGTCTTCTCAAACTCCTCCTTCTCTTTATTATTGTCGTCTTTGGAGAAGGCCTGGATGTAGCGTCGCATCTTTTGAAACATCGGGTCATTCCTGTCCTCCACTCTGTAAAAAGCAATGGCGTGAATCAGCCACAACAGTCGGGTTGTGCTGTGAATTTTGAGTTTACTGTGTGTCTCAGGAGCTGCAGGACTGTCTCACCTTAGGTACCAGCGCTCCTTCAGGCCGTAGTTGAGCCCACACACCCCCAGCCGTGGCCACAGGCAGCGAGGCAGCCTCCTTTCCAGCATCAGGGTTGTGGCCACCACCTGGGAAGAAACATAAATCATCCATTATCTATGGGGCCATAGTGGCTCAGTGGTAGAGCGCATGTGTCAGGAAAAGACAAGTTGGGCACTGCAGGGCATCAGGAAGGGCATCCAGCCTTTATCCCCTAAACTCCATCCAAGTTTGTGTCCACCTCCACAACATGGGAACTAATGGTGACATGTAAAACGGACTCTTATTATTTCTACCCAGTTGATAGTAAGCGGGGGCTGGAGTCTATCCCAGCAAGCACTGGGCAGAAGAAAGGGAGACACCCCGGACAGGTCACCAGTCCACATCACAGTGTGCACACTCATGTCATTCACAACTATAGGCAATGTAGAGACTAATTCATCAACATAACAGCGGCATGGCTCAGTGGGTAGACCAGTTGTCTGGCGATCGGAAGGTTGCAGGTTTTATCAGTGCACCTGCAGAGAAGTGCATCAAAGTGTCATTGAGCGAGACTCTCCCCCTAACTGTTCTGTCCTGTGATGGACTGGTGACCTATCCAGGGTGTTCCCCAGCCCTTTGCCCAATGAGAACGGAGACAGGCTCCAGTTCCTCCGCAACTCGACATTGGATAAACAGTTGATGATGGATGGATGGATGGATGGATGGATCATCAACATAATTGAACATTCATTTCTTTGGACAATAGGAGGAAACTAGAGAACCTTGACTAAACCCACATGAACACAGGAAGAACATGCAAAGTCCCCACGGATGGGTTGAAAGTGATCCCACCAGGACCCTCTTGCCGTGAGATGACCGCACTAAACACTAAGCCACTATGGCATCCCTGAATAAAACCATGAAGTCTGAATTGCAGATTAGCATGGTGGTCATGTCTACACTCATGGACGTACCTCCACAGGAACTTGCACTCTAGTGCGTTTTACCTGAGTCCTCCAGAGCTCATCCCTCTCCTGGGCCACCCTCCAGTGCGTGTCGCTCATCATGGCTATGAGTAAGTTAAGCAGGAGGATGTAGGAGACCACGGAGAAGGTGCAGTGTAGCACGTGGACAATGGATGGAGTGGCAATGGTGTGGTCTACAGGCAGATCTATGAGACCCACGCTGAGCTCAAACTGAGAGAAGAGGGTGATGGGAAAGGAGCGATAAGATGGCATGGACTCCGGGTCTTGGGTCATATACACCATCCATAGGGCTAGAGAGGGGACATGGAGAAAGACCCAATACGAAATGATGGAGGAGGCTGATGGTACGGAGGCATCTCTGCAGGATTTGTATCTGATGACCATATTATTGGTAGTATGTGATGGGTAGACTATACTCACAGGTGGAAAAGCCAATGAGCACTATGAAACTCAGCCACATGAACTTAGTCAGGTCTCCAAATATAATCTAGGAGGAAATGAGACAAGCAACACATTAGCCACACAATCAAAATAAGCAAATAGCAAAACCATATGACAACAGATGTGCTATTGGGGAACAGAGTAATTCCACGCCATTCATAAATTAGAGCTGTGGTCTCTGGCTACTGCGCGAGTGTTAACCCGTGGGCCTCTGTGTGGGCCCTTTCCCCATACCTTCTGTATCATGATGACATAGGGGCCCAGCATTTGAAAACCTCTGGCGAAGAACATGACATTGCTCCAGCCCAGCACCAGACACACCGCCATCACCACGGCCTCCCCCTCCACGCTGCTCGCCCTGAACACGCACAGCAGCACCACCAGGCATGCATAGCTGATACTGGTCCCAGCAACAAAGCAGCAAAAAGGAGACAAGCAGAGACAAAACAAAGGTTTGCGTGAACATGATGTGCACTGCAGGGCCTTCCAAACCAGCTGCTTTCCACTCATGTCAGCGTTTGCTAAGCTGATGTAGTTTGATTTTTTTGAAACAAAATGGCTTACAGGATGACATGGAAGGGGCCTCCGAGGGCTGTTTGGCCAAAGTAGCGTCTAGCCCCCACTCTCAGTATGTCAGGGATCTGTGGAAAATTGGCCAACAAGTTTAAATGAGACGGTAATCTGCAGAACCCTTGCTTCTATACCCAGACATGTCTTATACTGCAGATTGGGATATGCATGTTCCACAAACTGTGCTTTACATTGCAATAACAGGTAGCGGGTATAATATAAACTGGACTTTTTTGTTCATGTGTACCACAAATTGGACTTTACTTTATTGGAACGTGTATCTTGTAAGAGATAAGATAAGATCAGATATTCCTTTATTAGTCCCACAGGGGGAATTATGGTGTTACAGCAGCAAAGTGGAAAACACAGTAAGAGATGCATCAAATCTAGAGCATAATATGTAACATCAATTTTAAAAAGGGGAAAAAATATGAACACTATATACAGTATGAACGGAAAAATGATGCTCCTTTTTAATTAACAGGCATATTGATGTTGTAAGCAGAGATGTGTGGTGGAACAATTGCATCTCTTGGATTCTGCAGTCTGTTTCACAGATTGAGGAGATTTCATGTGTCTAACCTCTAGTAACAGGATGACCAAGGCACCCAGGACACTGATGACCTCTCCTGCCAGCCGCAGATTGTCTCCATATGTCACGTAACTCTCCTGGGGTATAGGAAGAGAAGAAAAAAACAATTTGGATCAATAATAATAGCCAATAATAATACAAAAGTATATTATACACAGGTCCTGCATATAAGCTGGTTATTTGCAGATTGCTCCAGCAACACACTTGGCTCTATGTATACATTAGTGACAGCATATTCATTCCATGCATCCGTTACTCTAACCCACTTCTAGGGTTTTCTGGACTCTGATGGTCTTGTCCAGGTCAGACTTAGTGTAGTTTTTAGGAGCGTCCTTTAGGGGGCGAAACACACAGCACAGGGTAAAAGTCCCAATATAGAGGAGATACAGCAGCATCAGGAGCCTGTAAATGAGGAGGAAAGGTAAGACACAATCAGTCTACACCAGTTCACATTCCACACAGGAAAATATTCCTCTACTTTCAGCTTGTTCTCTGTTTCTCAGGGGTCGACACAGTGGATGTGGGAGTTTCCATTGTCATTGCTGCGGTGAGGGCACAGCAGCAATGATGGCCATTGTTAACCTAGCCTTGGCTGATCCTGTGAGGAGACTCGACTGATCTGGTATGATAGTATCAATCTGTATCTAGTATCAATTCAGATGCCCTTCCTGACACAACCCTATAGACAGGGTCATAAGGTTGTGTGTGTGTATGTATGTATGTATGTATGTATGTATGTATGTATGTATGTATGTATGTATGTATGTATGTATGTATGTATGTATGTATGTATGTATGTACGTATGTATGTATGTATGTATGTATGTAT
>OMLC01036959.1:0-10984 GCA_900302585.1 Regalecus glesne
GGAAAGGATTCCCTTATCAGTCCCGCAAGGGGAAATTTGGATTTCTCTGCATTTTTGACCCAACCTATTGTATAGGAGCAGTGAGCTGCCAACATATGGCGCTCAGGGAGCAGTTAGGGGTTCAGTGTCTTGCTCAAGGACACCTCGACATGCTGTATGCAGGACAAGGGATCGATCCTGTAACCTTCTGATTGCCAGACGACCGCTCTACCCACTGAGCTATGCCGCCCCCCCGCAGATTAACACTGTTCCAGCTGCAGACGTTCTCCATCCCCTGCAGGAGTCATTAGTTGCTATGCTGGGCAACATTACCCCTTCTGGCTCCCTACATAGGAGCGCTGCCAATTCTGGTCTTTGCAACCACCTAACCGTCTTATCCGATGTGAGGGTCTAAGGACAGAATGTTGTCTTAGTGTGAAGCCCATTGAGGGATTTAAAAAAAAATTGTGATAATGGGCTATACAAATAAAATTGATTTGACTTGACTGGACAACCCACTCTACCTCCTGAGCCGTGGCCAAGAGATTCATAAAACGTGAATTCTTGCACAGCCATGATTGATGTTTTTGTTGTGCCGTTGGTATTTATGGCAAATCAGCAGAGCAACAGTTTAACCATCTCGTCAAGAATCTTAGCTTGTAAAACACTTGGCTGCTGCAGTGACACGCTCTCTTCAGTCCCAAAGTGTCTGTGTAGGCCGATCCCACAACAAAGGGGCTGCAGGGCTGTGGGTGAGGGAGCTGATTCACACCACTGAGTACTTTTTGAAATAGATGTGCAAGAAAGAAATAAGAAATGGCTCATTCAGTGTGTCACATCAGTGTGTTAATAGTTTGTCTATCAGAATATGAAGGCTGGCTTCTTTGTTGATCTTTGTGTCACTGGGGGCGGCATAGCTCAGTGGGTAGAGCGGTTATCTGGCCATTGGAAGGTTACAGGTTTGATCCCCGGTCCTGCAGAAAGCATGTCGAGGTGTCCTTAAGCAAGAAACTGAACCCCTAACTGCTCCCTGAGGGTGACATGGTGGCAGCTCACTGCTCCTATACAGGAGAATGGGTCAAATGCAGAGAATTGCACATTTCCCCTGGTGGGTGTGATAAAGGAAAAATCATAATGATAATTATTATCCATCCATTCATCCATTGTCAACTGCTTATCCAAAGCCGGGTCACAGGGGAACTGGAGCCTATCTCGGTTCGATTGGGCGAAAGGCAGGGACACACCCCTGAAGGGTCCAGTCCATCACAGACAGAGCAATTAGGGGAACAGTGTCCTTCTCTATTATTATTACTATTATTATTATTATCATCATCATTATTATTGTTAATGTTATTATATGTCTACAGCCAATAAATGGCTGAATAGATATATGTTTTATAGATATGATAGTAGTTTGCCTATCGTTCCTGTCTCTAATTTCTGCAAATACAAAACCTGTCTTGTTCCCTGTTTCTTTCCTGCTCTGCCACTGTAGCTTTTTAAATCTATTTAGCAAAGTCGTTTTCTTGCATACAAATCAACCAATGGTCTGGTGATATGGTGTTTGCCTCACAGCAAGAAGGTCCCAAGTTTGAGTCTTGCCTGGGGTGAGGTTGGCCCAGGGGGAGTTTTCATGTTCTCCCAAGGGCTTTCGCTGTGCTGTCTGGTATGTAATCTGTATATTCTCCCCATGCTCATGTGGGTGTCTTCCCACATTTATAAAAACAACAACAAGTAAAAACATGCACAAGACTCTCCTGTCCTGTCCCTCACCACGACATGGACAACCATCTGGAGTTGGTCCCTGGGCGCTGAAGAAAAACACCTGCCCAAGGCCCCTGGATGCCCCTGGAGGAAGGACAGCAAGGATAGGAAAAGACAACATATAGCCAAATGGGTTCTCTGCATTTAACCCATCCTATTGCATAGGAGCAGTGAGCATTGGCAGTGTCCGGGGACAACCTCCAGCTCTTTTTGGCATTGTCTTGCTCAGGGGCACAGGCCGGGGTATTAACTCTAACTTGCATGTCTTCTTGATGTTGGGAGGAAACCAGAGCACCTTGGGGAAACCCAGTAAGAAACACTGTCAAAGGTTGTTCAGGAATCGGAGATTAGTGGTTCGATCCCTGGCCCCTGCAGAAAGTGTATCGAGGTGTCCTTGAGCCAAACACTGAATCCCCTAAGTGCTCCCAGAGCGCCACACTGTGGTTGCACTCATTTTTCCTGTAGAAGAGGATGGGTTAAATACAGAGAAGAAATTCCCCCCAGCCTTGGTCGTTGGCAATAAAACACTTTCACTTCCACACTGGACAACTGTCTATATGTCATAGCAGTTATGTAATTCCACTCTGACAATAATTGAGGAGCGAGACAAAACTCTTTTACAGTATTGTCACATTTTAATAAGTTAATGAAGAGATGGACAAAGCACAGGCAATTCAAATGTGCGTCCTGATCTCCGAGTGCACTCCCTTTATACCTTGCAGCACAAACTGCTGAGCCATGCTTATTGTAAACAAGCCTGAGTTACAGCCATAATGTTATGCACCCAGAGTCTATCATTGATCTATTTTCTCTTTGCAGGAAGATGATGCTAATTTTATTGTTGGACTGTCATCTCGATGGATAACAGAACTTGCATTTTGTTTCCGAGAGTTCAGAGGTCAGGTCCCGGGCTGTTCAGAACTCGCTACACTCAAATGGGCTTACCCTGCATTCCTCTGCTATCACCTAACAGCTATTAAGTCTTTATTTGTTCATGTGGAGAAGACCCTTCATAACACTACCTTTGTTCTGCTTCATATGAGCCCAAAGCTTCTATCTAACCAATGCAGATTAAAATTAAACATAATGTAGATCATACATGACCAAATTCTATTCTAACAATGAGATTATTGAGCCATTGACTAATTCAAACTGTTGTCTTCTCTCACATGTCTTTTCTCTCGCTGAAAGAGGTCTTCTTTCTCTTTTTCTGTGTATCTGACCTGGGAGGAATCTGGGTGCCATCGCGGTGGGTCGAACATGCAACAAATGGTTTGTTGTTCTCTGGTGTGTGTTTTGCCACTGAGCTACTGCAGTCTCTTCAAAGTTCATCATTCATAGATTCATCCATCCATCGTCAGCCGCTTGTCTGGGGCCGGATCACTGGGTCATACTGGAGCCTAGCCCAGCGCTCATTGGGGGATAGGAAGGGAGACACCTTGGAGTGATCACTGTTCCATCTAGGGGCTTGAATAGTTGGAGGTTTGGTGTCTCGCTCAATGATACTTACATTCTTCATATGATCTGGTGTATTTGCATTCTATGTTCATTAATATGCACCATCCCTATTTTTATCATCATCATCATCATCATTATTATTATTATTATTATTATTATTATTATCTCATGTATTTCCAGTATACTTCCATTGTCCTCTCAGTGTTTTATGCTGTAAATTATGGTAATAACTAATTGCAAAGACCATTTTGAGGGGTGGCATGGCTCAGTGGGTAGAGCGGTGATCTGGTGATCAGAAAGTTGCAGGTTCAATCCCCATGCCTGCAGAGAAGCGTGTCGAGGTGTCGTTAAGCAAGACCCTGTTCCTCTAATGGCACTGCCCTGTGATGGACAGGTGATCTTTCCAGGGTGTGTCACTGCCTCTCACCCAGTGAGAACTGAGCTAGACTCCAATTCCCCTGTGACCCGAATTCGGATAAGCAGTTGATAATGGATGGATGGATGGACAATCTTGAATATACAAGCAGCACATTACTAAACCATTATTTTTTGTTCCATTTATATCTATTTTATGAAAGGATCGAGACATACCCTTAATGGTTATTTAAAACGCCAAGGGTAAAATGTCATATTACCTGAGAATGTATGCAGACTTCTTTCACATGCATCATTAGTGTATCGCCTCTTCATCAATTCTTATATTCATGCAGTTGTCTAGCAACAGGAGGTGTGAAGAGGTACCAATGACCACACCTCGTTGGCACAAAATTACAGAAAGAATTGGAGGTGACGGAAAGACTTTGTAACATTGCGGATAATGATGGGAATCAATCTTTACCTATGAAGCGTGTCATCAGTGCTCCTTTCATATATTGATGGTTCATTTTTACATGTCATGATTAGTCCCCACGTTGTCGGGCTGGACACAGACTTAGGCTTTGGGAGATAAAGGCTGGATGCCCTTCCTGATGTCCTTGTGGTGGGTTTGAACCCACGACATCTGCCTCATCACATCCTGAAGCACACACTCTAGTACCAGTGAGCTACCCCCCTTCACACATTGATATATTGGTAAATTGTGGCAAGAATGTGGGCTTTATTGTCATTTAATATATAGATACATAATATATGCTTTTTAATACATGGTTTTGAGGAAAGCTGGCAAGGAACATTGTAGTCCTGGGAAAGGCAATGTGCATTCTGATTCATAAAGCATTGTACACCCTGTATTGTTCACTTGTATTGCCATATCTGAATGACTGTGGAGGTGTGGGGTAACATCTAGAAACACGACTCACATCCATTATGCATACTGCAAAAAAAGCATCATAAAGGAAAGCTACTTTATTGTGTGTCATTGTGTTTCTGTAATGAAATGTGTCCTCCGTATTCAACCCATCCTGTTGTACATTAGCAGTGGGGAGCTGCAGTGCCCGGGGAGAAGATGTGTGTGTGTGTGTGTGGGGGGGGTCAGTGTCTTGCTCAATAACATTTAAACACACTTTCTGAAAGAGTCAGGGATTGGTCCAGAGTAAGGATAATAAACTATGTCCCATTTCACAAACACATTAACATGCTGTTCTTAAAGTCACGTGCCTTGACTGTTATGGATCTCATAAAGTTTAACAACACAAATATGATATAAAGTAAGTGATCAACACTAAGTAATACATGTCAGATATGCTTCAATAGAGAGGGAGGCTATAATTTGAGTGGAGAGTTGAATTTAAAGAAACTATGTGTTGGTACAACTATGAAGAGTATTCGTATTTCAATCTGTGGGGTGAATTTGTGGAATAGTTTTGATGTAGAACTCAAACACTGTACAAAGATTATATGCTTAAATATGTATAAAAGTCATTTTTAAAAGTTACCTGGATGAGGAGGGACTGGGACAACTGTATTAGTTTTATATTATTGATACTGGGTTATATTTGGGTTTTACATACAATTAGGATTACTGCCTACAAACTCGATATAAGATAAAGATTGTTAATTTAACAGAATAATTGAGAAAGTCAGAATAAACAAGTGTATCCATCTTTTTCCCACATAATATCAAATTTGCATTGTTTGTGGTAATTTGCTTATTTGGCTTGTTGTATAAGTTTAGTGTTAATTTCAATTCAAAATTAATTTGTTCTGGCTTTATCTGTTTTTATTAAATTTAGGTTATTTTCTTTCATTTTAACATGCACAAATATTCATCTATCAATTAAAGGTCAGAGAATGGGGTCTCCTGAATTAAGGCAGATAATAAAAGATGAAAAACTGAATGATTAATTAAATTACACGTCAAACTTACAAATGAAACTTAATACCGTTTGTTATTTTATAAAGAGAAGTGGTATTGATGTCAATTCGTTGCACTATGTTTTGTTCTCGTTACACGACAGTCCGCGTAACTGCGGATGGATACCTGTTGTGATGCGGTGTAATCACAGCCTAATTAGTGATGTGGAACAGCTGAGCCCGAGTTCATCCAATCACCACAGCTACCGAGACAACGTTCGGCTAAATTCACATATGTGTGTAAAAGTAAAATACGCCACAACTGGTGACGAGGATTTATAAGTTACTATCGAAAAAGTGTTCCGTTCTGCGTGATTAAAGGACGAGGAAGACTTCCTTCGGGATTGAAACGAGAAAGTTTTGGCCTTATCGGAGGAAGCATCTGCATCGGTAATGACCAGTGAGTAGGCAGTTGTAGCGAGCTAAGCTAACGTTGATTAAAAACCACAGGAAGACGAACCTGGTAATGATAATGTTTGTTGGTTTTGATAGAAATGGACGGTTCTGATAATGCCACAGAAGATTGAACGAGATTTGTTGAAAGCTTAGAGCAGTACACCGGCCTAGTAATGACTCTAGTAAGGTAAACCGTGTAGTAGTGCTACTTATGCTACACCAGCCTGAAGGCGCCCGCAAAAGCATCTTTCAAGTTTAGCTTTGCTATAGAAACACCCAGAATCTGAAGCTGCTCTTTATTGCTGGAGGTTTTAGTCTCCATAAACGAAACCACCTGAAAACAGATGTTACAGAAGTGCTCTGTATTCAAAATAAACGGTAAATTGACTTGCTTTTATATATCACTTTTCTAATCTAATGACCTCTGAGAGACCACAATTAAAAATATCTCACATGTTTTCATTGTGGCATGAAATCTCACACTTATTGTTTCAGCTGACTGTTGATTTAAAAATAAAGAGGGCAGACATTGTCAGAAACCAGGTCATTCTAAGAAATTGTGCATTACAAAAATAAAAGGTTTCACAACAATAAAGCCCCAAATAAAATAATATATCCCTTCCATTAGTCCCACAGGGGGGAAATTGGCAGTGCTACAGCAGCAAATTGGAAAGCAAAAAAGCAAAAAATCTAAAGAAGCATTAAAAATAGCAATACAAACAAGGATAATTATAGCCCCAACAACAGAGGAATGATGGGCTTCACCCAAAGTGGAGAGATTGACACTAAAGATGTAGGTGGAAACTGGGTCCAGTTTACCTGTCTAATCTCCACTAAAGATTACCAGCCACATTTCTCAGTCCTGGAATTTCAGTCTACAGCTTGATAGTGAAAACATACACTGGTGAGAGGATAACACCAATGGGAGTGGTAGTGACAGTCCAACATGGTAATCAAAAGTGTACTTTACCTACCTTTATATTACAGCTCCAAATTGTTTTAGGTGTCCACACCTACAGCATTGAGTACAAAGGAACTCAACAGCATGGGAATATTGATTGACTCTCCCGGGTTCCGCTGGAATCTCCACTGCGAATAATACCAAAGAGCCAGCAAACACGTTCCACATGACTTCAGTGGATCTATTTCCAGTCAAAAGTGGGGAGATTGTGCACGAGTCAGGTCCTGACCATGCCTTGTCTACGATATGACATGACACAAGGGGGATCCATCTTTGCCAACTTATTCCAATTGATGTGAACAGCTAACAGTGAACCAAGGATGTGTTTTGAGGGTTCATACTGTCAAAGCTGTGTTCCAAGGTCTTTACTGTATTACATGAAGGGCACGTAGTCATTGTGAAAATGAAGTCTTGCCTGAAGCTTTGTATGGTGGCCAGGAATCAATAAACAGCTGGAAGCTTTGGCCAAGACATAGAAAATACGGCCATGAACTCAGAGCCTTTACATGACTCAAATGGACCTAAGTGTAGAAGCCCCTGGGGTCACTGAAAAATATTACGGTGGCTCTAAGGAAGTTGCACCTACAGCTCAAAGTCCTACTATAAGTATGACTTTGACAGCTGCAAAGTTAATGTTGTAAGGGAAGGATGTTATGCATTATATTTTGTTCTCGTTCTACTAAAGTTTATGTAATTGCGTTGTTAGCTGTTGTGATGTGGGCTACATGACCTGACTTCACTAAGTAAAGCTAAGGTCAAGTTCATAGTAATGTGCCTGTGTCTCTATTAACACAATGTTTAGGTAAGGGTGTGTGTGTGTGTGATAAAAACATGCACAACAAGAAGCCAACTGAATTCGTTTAAAATCAGGCTGCAAAAGTATAATGTATTGAGCATTATGAGAACTTTCAAGGCAGTGCAATCATATTAGTTGTTGAAATTGTTCTTTTTTTTCTTTCTTTTCCATTTCAAGATGTTGCTTTTTCCAAACTGACAAAACGGTGGCAGAAGTAGTGTCCAAAGTGAAAGAACTCCATCTAGAGGTCCAGGGTTTCAAAAGATGGCAGCTACCAATCCCTCTACCATTACCTCTCTCAATTCCTCTAAAAGACTTGACCTAGTTAGAAGAAGCTGAGTTGATTCTTCAGAGTGAAGGGACCAGGCGTGATATGGTAATCTAAAGCAATTTTTTTTGAAGAGCAAGTTTTTCATGTACCATGCATTGACAAATATTGTCAAGTATAAAAATGAATTAAAAAGGGTCTTCATTCACCCGCATGGCATTCTTTGTAACCTTTCCATATTCTATACAAATATGTCCCCTTCCCCCATCTAGGTTGACCATTTTGGCACTGCAGGAGGACCATCAGTTGAGGTGCTTCCTAGAAAGATGCTTGGCTGTGCTCTAACCAACAAGCTGGCTTCTCAGATGAACTGGGCAGGGAAGAAACTGAAAGGTACTTATAATTTTTTTAAAGCAGCGTTCAGAGACGCCAGCCTCAAAATCTACATGTTTGGCAAGTTGTTGTCTGTAGAGAATGGAAAAAAAACTGTTAAAAGGGTATGTCAAAATGGTTTGAATCTTGTCATCTTAATTCAATTCATTAATTTTTAAGAAAACAGTAGAATGTGTCAACATTCTTCGAATGTCATCTTAAGCTCTGAGTTAAGAACGTGAGCTACTTAAATCCCTGGTGAGGGACAGAGATGTAAATTAGGGTACTTGCACAGATTTAGGCAAAACGACACAAATGGATAAAAAGAAAAATATCTTTGGCTCAATATTCCAGGCAGTCCAAATAGTTTGAATCGGTTCATCTTAATATAGATTGAAAAATCTTCCTTGAATCTACATTCAGATGACCTGATTCAAAGTATTTTGACTACATGGATTATTGGGCTAAAATATGTCGATTTTTGTTAAAAGGGTAATTACTGTTTAATTTTAGTTTTATCTGATTTTCTTCAAATATTTCCCATCCCATAAATGTTATTGGTGACAATTTTTGGTCTGCTGGGAAGTGAGACCCTATATCTTACCATGTCGGCCTTTCGTCAGTTGAGTCCAGAGTGGTATATCTCCAAATCTTTTTAGTAGATTGCAAGGAAATTGTGTGTCGACATTAACGTTGCCTTAAGGTAACGTTGCCTTCAGGGTGAACCCTGTCAATTTTAGTGATCCTATGACCTGCTCTCTAGCGCTAATGGCACGCTGTTTGGGCCCCTTACCAGGTGCCATATCGTAAGAGTCATAGTAGCTGGAGAAATGGAACAAAGTCCTATGGGGGTTAGGTTTCAATTTAAAGTGTTCCAAAGTTGATAGGACCTCAGAATGTCCCTGGAGGGCTTCGGAGGCCTAAGAACTCCTATATCCCTCCACAGGAGGTAGAATCCGTGTGCAGGAGTTATAGTAGAAATTACTGCAGTAGTAAAACCACCTGATTTAAAATAAAATAGGGTAATTACAGATCAAGTGGTAATAATTGGATTTTATTACCCTGTTAGACTATTTACTGCTATTTCTTATTTTACCATTTTTTATTTTATTATATTTTTACTAACAAACTATTTCAATCCTCTACCTTTTATATTCAGTCCTCCAGTGTGTCTGCAGATCCCTAAAAGGAAAATTTCTGTTTTAAGCTAAGTCTTTAGATAGTTTTAAATTTGAATTAATGGAGTCTTAACTCCAAAAAATAATGTTTTATTAGATATGAAATTGGACTTAATTTTACAATATGGTAATTGTACACGAGTCACATTTCCAACTATTTACGAGCCACCTACTGTCAATCATAGCTTGGTTATGCCAACTGACAAACTAAAGCAAAACACTTTTCCAGCTTTAGACCATAATTGAACGGAAGATAAAGCTTAGTAGTACATGTTTTAGTCGGAATACCTTTTAATATTCAATATATTTATATTTTGCAAATATGTGATCAAAAGAATCCAGTGATGTCAAATCACAATAAATATATCAAAGAATACAAATAAAATAAACCTCGAATCCTGATATAATTTTCCAGAGACATTCAGGCATCTGAATTTAGTGCATTACATGTTTTGCAACTGACACATCCCATGTACATTATGCAGTTCTAATTTCTCCTTTTTAAATTGTGCACGTGTGTGTGTGTGTGTGTGTGTCCCTGCAGCTAATAGTGCAAACTACTGAACTTATCAGTCTTAAACATTTTGTGCACCGTTATAACCATGATGAAGACTCTCCTCATTGTAATTATGGAAAATCTCTGAATGAGCCTTGTAAATGCTATCACCGCTCTTTTTTCATTCATTCTAGCTTATTCGACCTAGGTTGTTCTTTGTGGCAACCCAAACTCAACCGTATGAATCCGCTACTGGCATCTACGGTTGAGTTGGATCAGGCAACAATAGTGTTAAAAACAAAACATTGCATATTTGGGTATGAGCTTGAAAGGAAACAAGTCATTCGTACTTCTCAAGTCAGAAATTCTTGTACCGCTGATCTTGGCGTTGGAGGAACACGGAATGAACTAAAAATAATCTGCCTTATTCATCTTGCCCCCATGCAGAAGGGCCATAGTCTCAAATGTCAAAATCCTGATATAAAAATACAATTTCAGGAGTGATTAATCACAGGAACCGCTAGAAATCATTCCAACATCTAGTGTAAAATGGTTTATATTGCTGAGCTGTTTTCTTAACATCGTTTTATGGATAAAAGTCAATCAGTAGAGCAGCCATTCACCTCGATTCATTTTATACCATGAAAACAGTGATGGTTAAGCACATTTGATGTCTTTTTTTGCCTTTTTTTATTGCTTTAGAATGGAAAGTGAATCAGCAGAGCAGTAATTTGCTGTCAATCATTTTATATCATAAAACCATGACAGTTAAACACATTTGAAGTTTTTTAATAAGGGTTTTGAAGTTATGAGAATCTGATCTCTTTCAATTAATGTCAGACTTGGTTGTTTTTGTGTGAGGGTTCGAAAAGAAGGCTGCACATCCACAGATCAACAGGCAAAATATTTTTATTAGGTTAATTTTTGTAGCTCAAGCTCTGCATATCAAAACCTTTGTTTCATATCTTGCGTTCAGTCGACTTGAGTGCTGAGCTAAAGTCTTATAATGGCAGGAAAAACAGTG
>OMLC01036961.1:0-11144 GCA_900302585.1 Regalecus glesne
GTGGCTGTGAAAACAGCTTTGTGTTCTGTCAGACCAGTGAAGTCATGTTCCTTCTGTTTGTGTGTCTGTTAATAGGATATCCTAGCAGAGCTGCATCCTCACCCACATAAAGTGTGTTCTGTGCTGTGTAGGAGTCACTGTGGACCAACAGACGCATGTTAGATGGTCAAAATGAAGATCAGGCTTTGTTCTTATGTAATGCTCTTCTGCTCTAGTGACAGCTCACCTGTGGAGGGCCCGCTTCATGTTTACCGAGCATGGGGCTTTAAGGACAGATGCTCTTTCCTCATGCCGCACACTTGGTTGAATCCACTGTGGCCACCTTGGAGGCACACACTTCACTACTGAGCCATCGCAGCCCTAATGTTCCATTCTTTAACGTGTGTGTGTGTGTGTGTGTGTGTGTGTGTGTGTGTGTGTGTGTGTGTGTGTGTGTGTGTGTGTGTGTGTGTGTGTCTCACAGCAACGCCACCGTGCTAGGTTTGCGGTATGGTAAAGCGGATGTATTTCAGCCCGGTAAACACAGCAACAATTATGATTTCATATTTTCAAAAGGTCTGCGAGGGAGTGTGTGCGGGTTAGTTCCTCCGAGTTGAAATCATCCATTTAGAAAGTCTAATTCCACAGAAGCCTGCGCCAAATAAAAAACAAAACTGTTATTTTCCCTCCTTAATTTGTGTACTCAAGATGCTCACGGGCCACCACTACCATTGACCTCCAGCAGATGAATATTAGATGAAGCACCAGCCAATACGTGAACGGCTAAGTTCAGGACAGCAACGATTTTAATGGCAGCCAGCAGCCATTAACACTATATCTGAAAATAGATGGAGGATTTTCCATAGATCATTAATGACGGGAAATCTATCCCTCTTTCCCTCCTTCCATCTGTGCACATATTTCTTCTCCGCTCTGTCTATTTATCCTACCTCTATTTCACCCATGTCTCTCTTATCCGCCGGTGACATATTTCATCCTCATCTCGCGGACCCAGGACTTTCTGCGGGAGGCGAGGGCGCGTCATTAAAATGCACCGTGAGAAATTTGAATAGAGGCCGACTAATGTCTATTTAGTACATAATCCACGTCCCCTCCTCCCATATTCCTTGTTATTCTAGTTTAGTGCTGTAATCAAGCAGGGCTTGCCAATAAAGTTTATTGTTCGGAGCTAAGTGTCAATATCACGCACACACCCAGGGCAGAGAGGTCCCTTTAATTAGAATGGGAGAGAGGGGAGGTTTTGTTTGTGTGTGTGTGTGTGTGTGTGAGTTTGTGCGCTCGTGCACGTGTGTGTGACTGTGTGCATGCACGTGTGTTAACGTGTCTTCGTTGGTATTAACCATCCTGGACTGTAATGCGGTGAGTTTACTCCGGTGTTCTGCAGAGGACGGTGTGTGTGTGTGTGTGTGTGTGTGTGTGTGTGTGTGTCTGCATGTGTATCCTTTGCTCTTCTGCATGTGGACATTTACCCTTTGTTTATATTCGTATGAATTTCTTTAATGCGTTCTGATATCCTCTATGGTTCCTGCACATGCTTGACTGGTGAACTGGAGACTCTAAATTTCCAGCTGGTATGCATGAAAGCATGTTTTGTGTGTTGGCCCTGCGATGGACTGACTTCTTGTTGAGTATCTCCTCGTGTTAAAGCCAAAAGCATGCTGAGAATTTAAAAGCTTCAGCTCGATTGGCCCTGAAAAAGCATGTAACTGTATCATCCATTTATGCATCTATCTATCCATCCATCCACAAGTGACAGTCATTTGTCATCCCCATTCTCTTTATGTCCCTTCAGATAGTGGGAGAGAATAAGAAGCGAGAAAGAAGCAATCGGAGAGACGGAGAAGGAGATAGTACAGAAGACAGGTAGTGAAACAAATTACTTCCCTGGCTTTTCTTGGCCTGTGTGTATCTAGGACATTCCTCATCAACACATTAATGTTTCTCCCCATTCTGGCTGACTTCTTGCATTAGCTCATGCATAAGTATTTGGGATAGCACATTGCTGAAGATTAATTCATTCACATCATTTGGCTGGTTTTGATGCAGTGAGTTTTCCACTCTTGAGAAATGCACATTTTCTCATCTCGGAAGAGTGCACATGATGGATGCTGTCTGGATATTTGAACGTACACCTGCTGTTGGCCATTGGCTATGTGTGTGCATTGACAAGTACGTGATGAGTAAAATGATAGATGGACTTAAATTTTATTTACGTGTCATACATGTACTTTAATTTGTTCAACAAACAGGCTGTGTAATATCTCTCAAACACATCTCCTCTAAATTAAAAAAAAATGTTTTACTTGCCAAGACCATATCCATTTTTAATTAACTGGCTGAAACTATATAGTGGGGGCCACAGTAGGTCAGGGGTAGAGTGCACCCTTCAAGAACTAACAAGCCAGAGGTTGCAGGGTTGATCTCATCAACGGGTGTCAAGAAGAGCATCCAACCTTAATCTCCCATGCATGCCCAGGGATGGAGTGGTGACTTTTCCAGGGTGTTTGCTGCCTTTAGTCCAATTAGTGCTGGTATAGGCTCCAGCATGACTCTGTGACCCAACCTTTAGATAAGCAGTTGATGATGGATGGAAACTGTATAGTATGCGTGTATTTAAGGGAGGAAAAAAAAGGACAAGATCGAGACCCAAAATGGGTCACAACCTGGTGTATTGCTACTGGGTCCCAACAAGACAATACTGTATCAGTTGTACTTCCATAGTCTGTGCACGGAACGACCATGTACAACATGTTGGGTCCATGGTTGAAAAAGTGCAGGGTACCCGACCACAGCTCAACAGTGTTTAATTTCAAACTATGTCCAATCTGATTGACCTGTGGTAGTGGCCAGTTCCAGTACTTTACGACCAGATAGGGAGGGCTTAGAAACAATAAAGAGGAATTTGTAACTCGCCTCTGTTTCAGCTGCCTGAGAAACCTTTTGCCACCCGTTGACCTTCCTGAAAGACGTCATGGGGTTAATCCCCAGGCAAATAATTGAATTGTGACCCGGGTATTATTATCTCCCTCTAACCGTTCCACTCTATGGGAGGCTGACCTCGTAAACCCCCCCCCCAAGGCCTCCATCTGATTCTCCCCTTTCAAAGGCAGACATGCATGTGCATGCACCTACTGACTTACATTCACGTGCACAACCTACACATCCCTGAATAGGCATGGGTCCACAGGCATCCACATATATACACATCAACCAAAATATAGATGCATGGGATACACCTTATGGTGTGTGTTTAGAGGAAACGCACACACGGTTGGTTATCCGTGTGCTCATCCAAGCAGACCAGGATGAGCGGACTGAGGAGACCAATATGCACAGGCATACTGTGTGGGAGGGTGGGGCACACCATTTTTCCTGCATTGGGTGGTCAGAGCTGTGTTTAAATTGATCCACAGACCCGTGACTGCTGGGAGAATGGACTCACACCTGGCACTGTCTGCCAACTTGTCGAGGACTGAGACGCACATCACTGATCACACGTACGTGCAGACAGACACACACACACTCTAAGCCACAGATGAATGCTCATTGGAACAATGGGAAATCATACTTGACTGGTCAAAGAAGACCTTTTGATAAGGCACCTCCATGACACAAGCTGATGCATTCACTCAGCTTTCACATGTGAGCATTCAACTCTACACATTGCCAATGTATGTGCGTGCATTCGTGTGCGCACACAAGCTCGGTTACCTCCGAGTACACGTGAATGTGAAGGATGTGACACAACTACATATTATTGATTCTCTCCGGGGAAGGGGGGGGTGTTACACTTGTATCATGTGTGTATGTGTGTGTTTGTACATGTATGTAAAAGAGTATTAGAGAATGTACTTCAGGAACTGACAAGCCAGATGCTGTGGGCCCCACTCACCACGGGGCATCTGGAAGGCCTCAATCCCCCAAGCTCCATCTAAGTCCCTGTCCATCCCATGATGCAGGGACTAGTCGAAACATATAAAACGGACCTCTCATACAATAATAAAAAAGAAGTCCTTGAAAAGTGGAGCTTACCCACCAGAGGTACAACTTCTAGTGCTCTCATTACTCTGCATCATCACCAATAAGCCATCATGTCCATGCACTTGTGCAAACGCATGCACAGAGTCCCTGCACGTACTTGTGTATTTATATATTCTCGTGTGGACACCTCTTGGAAACACACAACAGCAACAAAGATAAACACCTTACACACATAATGAAGCCCTTCTTGTCTGAATCACTTTTCCTTAGTAAACACAGTCTTGGACTGCACATTTATATGCTCTTTTCCTTATCACTGCTCGAGAGGACAGCAGTCGACAACGGTATTGGAATAGCTCTAGACAAGGGTATGAAAACAGCATTTCATATGATTCCTGCAAAACTGATTAAGTAATGAGCCCAGCATGACATTCAGTTAGAGCAGAGTGAATTGCCAGCAGTCATATTGGAGAGCTAATTAATTATTTCATGGTGCAGTTCATTTACGGCAAATGTTTACTTGTATTCTGGGTTGAAGAGGAGCCGGTTGTGCCGAGGCTGAGTTTGATGGACCATGCCATGCTGCCAATTATAAATGAAACGCCAACATGAAGAGTGTTAATTGGGTGTTAGGTCACTGGGTTGCCGTGACTACTTCAGCGTGCCCTCCTCCGATGAGAAATGTCGCCATCATTGTGTTTTGCTGGTACTGGTTAAGCCCACTGCCTCAGGCAGTGCTGGTTTAATGCTGTTTTCAGTGTTGATTTGGGTTGAAGTCCAATGACTAAACGTATGCATTAGCTAATGGTTTTCATCACTTCCAGGCTCACGAAAACATTCAGTGTCCCCTCATGTCTTGAGATGGGAAGCATTTTCATCATTTCCATCAGGCCAGAAATGTTCCACCATAGGATAACAGTGATCTCGATAAATGGCCTTCTATGGATAGCATTGACCTTGTCCTCCAAGGTGTGGGTGGATGCAAACCCTGCCAGGAAAATGCCCCCCACGCCCTTTTGATGTGTCTCACACTTCCATATTTAGTCAGGTATTTTTCTTTGTTTTGACAGTTTCCTACAGCGGGAGTAGCAGCAGCAACTTACCATCCTCAGCTGGGCTGAAATTGAATCAGACCATCTGTGAGAAGAGATTGAAGATCCTTGTCGTGAGTGTTAAACAATGTACGCACACACTCACACACACACACACACACACACACACAAATATACAAGCAAGAATTGGATACATGACAAACACTTGCAAGCTTCCATGACTGCACATGAATACGTACCAACCAGTATATAGTGTCAAGTGTGTTTGCACACTCATTTAATATTTTTTTATTTTCTCCCACACTTCTACAGACACACAAATACATACACAAATGAACAATCTGCCTTCAAAAATCTGTTCAAGACCCTTTCCAGAAACATTTTTCTGGAAAACACTCTCTCCTAAGACAGTAACAATCCATTTTTATGTTTCCAATCAAAGTTAAGCTTCCTTGTTGCCAGACGCTTGACTAAAAGTATAGAATGCATATGTCTTCAATTTTGTGTTGTGCAGCAAGTAATTTGAACATTTATGAGAATTTAAACACACCAGATCATTTTTTATGCTGTGCAGAATAGTTTTTAGTGTCTATGTGTGTATTATCCCTGAAAGGTATTTAACTATTTGGAGTTTTATAAAAAGGAGAAAAAAAACATTGTGCAGAAATGAAATGGACTGCTTTTTGGTCACAGTAAAAGTCACTCAAAAGTCATTGGATAGATTTTGTATTATTGTATAGATCACTAAATTATGTCAACTTCAGGCTTCAAGATGTTTGTCCTTCTGGTTGAACAAGTGCACTTGTATGAACTATTTTGCCTTGGAGACTCTTATAGACATATATGATGTGAACACACACACGCACACACTCACAAACACACACACACATAAATACACTATCTACCTATAACTGTACTATAAAAACTAACCCACTGGCATTGCGGGTTCAATTCCACTGAAGGGGATCAGGAAGGGCATCCAACCTGAATTCCTCCAATCCCCATCTAGGTCCATGTCCACCCCCACAACCTGGGGACTAATCAGGACCTGTAAAAATAGTCCATGTCAACCCATTCATTGCTGTCATGTGGAATTGTTCATCTCTTATCTCAATAACTGTGAGTTATTCAATAGACTGAAAGCATGTGTACTGGAACCACCAGGGAGGCTGATGCAGAGAAGGGCCATTTATAGCCCATTATGACGTGCGGTGTGTATCTCAGAAAACAGTGCGTTTTGGAAGAAGACATGTTAAAGGCTAAAACGGCTTGTTTGAAAGTCTGACTCGCTTATCAGCGGTGCAGAGCAGACTGGAGTGTTGCGTGCATGCATACGTGAATATGATCTCCCTGCTGTGAACTTTAGTAAGTCATCCTATAAAACTGCCGGGGAGAAACACAATGATGTCAGCGGAGGAGGTAATCGACAGATTTGGGTATTTTTGACTGAATGCAGCAGTTTGTTCCATTTCTCAGAGATGAGTCATTTAACTTCTCGACTGCCTGTTGGCGACTGAATTTAGCCTCTAACGCAGATGACAAACACAAATGAAACCATTATGTAACTGTCATAGGAAACCATTATGACACACGCACCAAGAGCATAAACGTGTGACTATCACTCGTCCAGCCTGGTGCCCGCCACTGACAGCCCAAGGATCCCTTGAGAGCTGGTAGTCGCTGTGCACCATCTCCAATATCTCTCACAGTGCTGGTCTCGCTTTGAAGCGCTGCTATCGCTTTTACTCCACCAGCTCTTCCCCTTCCCTCCGGGATGTCTTCCCTCTCTCCTTGTGAGCTTTACCTCCAGTGGCATAACTCCTCTCAGTTGTTTCTGGATGAGCTTATTTAGTTTTGTTATTGGCTGTGGTGGCTCAGTGGTAGAAGGTGTTCTTCAGGATTGGCAAGCCCGATGTTGCAGGTTTGAACCTGCCGCGGGGCATCAGGAGGGATATCCGGCCTTAATCCCCCATGCCTCATCTAAGCCCATGTCCAATTGGGGGACACATGACACGTTAGAATTGGACTTGTCTCTAATGGTGAAACAGGTAAACCTGCAGGGGACCAGCCCTGCACCATATGCCAATGCCTCCATAACGTTAAAAATCAAGATGATCATGTGACTGAGGGATACAGCAAGTGCAGGTGCGCATAAACTTAAAAACGCATCCTGCAGCTTTGCGTTCTGTCACACAGTTTGCTATGCCTGCAGCATCTGACAGTACGAGGACTCTGATCAGGCTTCAGATAAATAAATAGTCCTGTTTCATGACAGATACAACATCAGAGGGGGGTGAAACCAATAACTCATCCTTCACGTCAAGGCAAGTGCTAGCATATCAAATCCTACCACGTGCGTCTCGCCCACAGGTCTCTTGATTGGAATCGTATTTACTCAGCCTGCTTGCTGCGTCCGCCTGGCTGTTGTTTATGCAGAAGAACTTAAAGTTCAGCGAGGCATCACCATGCCTCGCTGCCACGATAGCAGCTATTTAGAGAGGACCACCAAGCACCTCATCATCATCTCTAGCTCGGCTATGATTAATGGGTTGTGCCCTGCAGGGGTTAAAATAACTACGACGAGTGCCGTTTATTGGCTTCCCCTATGTGTTTGTTGACAAGTTGTCCGGGGCACACTTAACATATCATCCAGCCCAGGGAGGAGGTTGCATGGCAGCTACTTAGGGGTCACAGGGGTCAGGTTATTACATTACCCTGTGTTAACAATAGAGCGTTCTCCGATAGACAGATGGATGGATGGACACACGGGCGTGGGAGAACTCATCACACAGAGTGCTTCGTGGCTTGATGGGGATACCGCACCATAGCTAGCAGTCACAGAGAGAGACATGTGACCTTGCAGGAGCCAATGAGGGAGACAGGAATGCAGGGTTTTAATCAGAAACACATGGCGGTGAGTGAAAAGGCCTTGTCTGGTGAGGGAGGATACCAAGTGAGCACACAGATGTAGCTACACTGACACAATGCACATGAGAATGGAAACACAAAACCCCACACACACAGGCAAAGTGATCCACGTGCACGCAGACACGCAGGGCTTTATGAAAACACACCTAAACGGCAGAATGTAGGACACGTCATTTACTTTGCAGCACACTTCAAAACATGCTCTGTGCTCAAAGCCCGACATGGTGGGCAGGAGAGGGACGTGGAGGAGAGCTCAGTCAGGCTGCTCAGGACCAGGCAGTGAGGATCGGTCAGAAGTGATAAAGTGGTGTTAGATGTTCCTTTGAATTTAAGAAAAGTTGCTGTTTATCTTTGGCCATGGCCACAGACACAGCTCTCCCTGCCCTGGACAAACCGCTGGGCTGCCGCTATATATATATACAGGCAGGGAAACACGGGAAAAGGGCTCGGTGATTAGTCATTTCACCCTGATGGGCCCTCTCAGCCTGCAGAGCCAATTTAAGATGATAGTCACACACTGAGTTTATGCACTAACAGCAAAACCAAATTGCCTGAATAATGGTCGAGCCATGACCGTGGGATCATTTCATCCCAATAACGATGCTCATAGAAAGGGTTTGCAGCTCCAGGTCCTCACATGAAAACACATCTCTGGTTTTAATCCCACTTTTTTCCCGTTTATCACCTGTTGTAAACTGTTGTTTTATGCCTTTATGTGTCCCCACCAAAAGTCAGACAAAGCTAATTTTATTTCCGAGGCTACTCAGCTTAACGATAAAGCGAGTGCTGAATTTATGGTGGTCTGTGCTGGCCAAACAGAGACGGCCAATCGGATTATCAATCACAAAGGCAACTGCTGCAAAGCCAGGGGGTTTGTGGAGTTTAGACTCTGCTCCAGGCCGCACGGATCCCTCCTGCAGCAACAGCAATTATATCTAGCCTTTCCTCTGGGCTCCCATGCTCTGAGCCATCTAGCTCCTGGGACCAGCTTCTCCCTGATAGCCGTGGAAAAATTTGCATAGTTTCCAAATAATTTTCAGTAATGGAGGTAGTGTGTCGAGCTGCCCCAGTTGCTGTGTTCCCCTCACTCTGGTTTGATCTGCAGACCGAAGCAAGGCTTTCATGGGACTGGTTTTGGTTTACCAGTTTGGATTAATGTAGTGTTATTTTTACCAGTTTGAATGTGGCTGGTGAACAGCCAGTCTTCATTCTTCCTGGTCATTGTTTTAACCTCATGTCTCTCTCACTGTGTGTGTGTGTGTGTGTGTGTGTGTGTGTGTGTGTGTGTGTGTGTGTGTGTGTGTGTGTGTGTGTGTGTGGGTCTGTGTGTGTGTGTGTGTGTGTTGGTATGTATTTGTGTGTGTGTTATGTGTTTTTCTTTTCTTTAGATCTTCTCTTTGGGGTACTTGGCCTTCTCCCCCAAGAGTGCAACCCTGTTGTTGTTGGAAGTATGTTTCGTGATTTATCATCTGGGGTGTGTGTCTACATGTCTGCTAGAAAGCGTGCGTCTGTATGTTAATTTCTGTCGGCGTGCGCGTGTACTTGTGTATGTGCATGCATGTGTGTTTTCCTTGTGTGCATGGTAGAGCTCTGTGATTTATCAGTGCTTGACCACAGTCAAGCTTTCATGGAATATCCAAAGTTCCCCCTGCGCCCTGGGCTGTGCTGCTGGACACAGATCCCTTGTCCTTGGCCAACACCAACCAAAGCCAACAAAAGCAGAGCACGAGGAATTAAGTTACACTTATAACAACCCTGACCAGCTATAAATTCACCCTCATAACAAACATGCTGATATGATGCTGCCATTTATTCGTCCCCCAACTACCCCAGACAATGGCCAATTCTGAAATTGTAAGGCAGTTAAACTTTAAAATAGATGAGTGAAATATATCTTTTAGTGATCAACATGGCTAAAAACAACAACTAAGATTATAGGGGTGGCGTAGTTCAGGAGGTAGGGCGGTCATCTAGTAATCGGAAGATTGATGGTTCGATCCCATGCAGAAAGCGTGTCAAAATATCATTGAGCAGGACACTGAACCCCTAACTGCTCAAGCCCTGTGATGGAATGGTGACCTGTCCAGGGTGTTTCCCCACCTTCCTACCCAGTGAGTGCTGGGATAGGCTCCAGCATGACTCTGCAACCTGACGTTGGATAAGCGATTGATGATTATTGATGGATGGATGGATGGATGGATGGATGGATGGATGGATAGACTTTAAAAGACATAATGGTCACAATGGGTTGGTTTTTGAGCCAATACTAATTGATGTCATGTGCACATTACTGAAGTTGAAGATTGCAGTTTTGTGTATTTCAGTGTATCTGTGTGTATGTGTCATAGACTCTCTGTATTATGTCCAAGGACAAAGGCTGATGGGTTCTAGTCACTCCAATTATTTATTAGAAAGATGGGCTATTACGCCCGGCCATGGCCTTGGCCCTGTTGTCAGCACATATTGATCGTTAACACTCTGTCCTCTGTATTACCTCTCTGTCTCTTTAACCCCTCTCCTCTTACTCTGTCAGTCCACATCATCTGACTCCCTGTGTAAACTCTAGTTGTGTCTTCTCTTTCTGTCTGTTTGGGATCTTTCTCTGCCATTTGGTCATTTACTTTCTCTTTGTTCGCCTCCTTTCTTTTGCATTCGTTTTCTCTCTATCTTGGTCCTCTTTCTCCCCTTCTCTTTTCCCAATAGACCTTTTGTTCTCAGGTCTACCATTATATCCCACAGTTTTTATGTTTGGACCCTCTCCAGTCACATTCAAGTGTGACCGTTGGACCCCCGGCCTGACCAGGCCCCCTTTTCTACTATAATAGGAGACCATAATAAATAACATGGAGATAATATTATTTGTCACCTGCTGTTATGTGAAGAATGTCCAACTCATTTGCAAAGGCAAAATTAGCATTAATCCCCCTGTCACACACACACACACACACACACGTTATTTAGAATCTATACATCATGTATTGGTGTGTGTTGCATGAGTTCACTTGTGTGTGTGTGTGTGTGTGTATGTGTTTGAGAGAGAGAGAGAGAGAGAGAGAGAGAGAGAGAGAGAGAGAGAGAGCGAGAGCGAGAGCGAGAGCGAGAGCCTGAGACAGAGCTACTTTGTTGTCATGCAACGCTTTCTATAAGTTGTTTCAGAAAAGTTCATAAATGCTTAAAAAATAT
>OMLC01036962.1:0-21189 GCA_900302585.1 Regalecus glesne
GAGGGGTAAGACACCCATGTTCAGTACATCTCTGTGTCATGCAGTCGGGGGTTTGAATCCCAGCTGCACCGTTTCCAACCACAGCCAGAGGTCCATAGTTAGTGGGTCATGATTGGCTAAGCCTCACATGGGTATAGGGGTTAGGTTGGATAAAGTATTGTGGGTTCACTAGTGTCCCCCTCTGGGTGGTCCAGGCCTCTTGGTTAAGTGAAGGGAAAGTACTCTGCTTCATTCTCCTCTGACGGCCAAGCACTGTGCTTTCCCCACCAGACCATGATGTGTGGACTAGTGAGGGCTAGTGGTCATGTGACTTGGAGGAGACACATGCTACCACTTCCTCCTTCCTGTTGAGGTTCTAGAGGGGATCAGAGAGAGACTGACCCAGCAGTAGGACACTCAGGGGATTCAGGTGAGGGGGAAAAGGATTTTTTTAAGAGAAAAAAGAATCCTTTGCCATTATAAGTATTGGGTAGTACATTTTTCCCCAACGTTTTTTTTTACTTCTAGAGTAAGACTTTCTAATCTTCAACCATAGTGGTACATTGTACATGGATCTAAAGTGCATACAGGCTTCAGGGCAGCAGTAAGTTGGTGGTAAAGAGGTACACTGCCATTAGTGCACAAGGGCATAAATGGACTGTAGTTTATGTAGCGCTCTTCCAACTGCAACAGCCATTAAATGTGCTTTACAATCACCTAATGGCTCTCATTCATCCATATCACAGGGGTCCGCAGTAGTTCAGCGGTAGAGCACGCATGTTGGTAAATGACCAGCCAGGTGTTACAGGTCCCACAGCAGGGAGTCCAGGAAGGGTATGTGGCTTTAATCCCGCTCGCTCCATCTAGGTTCCTGTCTGTGACCACAATGTGGGGACTAACAGTGACATAAAGATTGATCACTATGTTCCCACACACACACTCAGGGTGCTTCCACAGTAGGGACCCCAGCCAAGATCTGCATACACTTGAGTCCAGTTTGTCTGATACGTTTGACACACAGTGCACCTCCAGAGTGGCTTCATGTGCAGTTCCTCTGTACTTGGGTAAGGTTTGCATCAGCTAGGAAAAAATGTACCAAAAGTTGAAAGTAGATTTCTATGGTACAATGGCATCTCGCAACACCACCTGTCTCCTCCAAAATCTGAATCTCTGCACAACTGATGCTGATCTCCTGTGTGCATATGCAAGTCTCCTTGAGTACAGAACATTACTATTGTGAAAGCTGAGCAGCAGGGGGGGTCAATCATACACAAGCAAGTACAAAACAACCACACCTAGTATGAAAGCAGCCTTATTCAGTGATCTTGGTGGCAGCCATGCAAGGAGACAACCAGCTCATCAGAAGGAGTTAAGGGTTCAAAAAATATCAGTTTGCTCAATAATCCAAGTCATCAAAAATTCAGAATAGTTTGAATCGGGGCATCTGGACCTCATTCAAACTATGCTGACTCTAGTTAAGGGTTCGTCTTACTCGAAGAGACCAATATTTTCTAGAAGCATGAGCCAAGGATTGAACCAGCAACCTTCTAGTTGACAGATGACCAGCTCTACCTACTGAGCCACTGGTGCCTAAATGAAGAACTCAACTCAAAAATGCAAAGCTCTTTTTCTTAGTCAATATTAAATCAGATATCTAATGATAAGGAGGAAGTAATGTTTTGGGCTAGTTACCCTGATGTTGGCGGCAAAGCCATGTTCCACAATGAAGAGGTCCACTCCATCGACAGCCAGACGGGTCATGGTGTACTTTAACTCCTCTGATGTCCGACAGTGACCTGGCAGGCAGCTCAGCTAAGAGACAACAATTAGGACAAACGGTATTGATGAATTATGGACCCAATAAGGGCACTCTCCAAAATGGACTGACTATATTCTGTTGCATGCTGATAACTTGATATCTATGATATCTTTCAGCTGTGACATGCTTACAACAACCTTGGCCTTGATCCCTTCGAGTCCTTTATAATCAATCAACTCCAAGTTACTTCACTATGACTTAACGGAAATGTGACAATTAACATGCACTGGTTCATTTACTTGAGGATTAAACTTCTCCGCCCCAAAGTTTTGAAATAAGTATAACTGCCAATTCAAACTACTCTATGTGATCAATGGATGGGTGCATAAATAGAGCCTAAGTGACTGGCGAAGGCCAATGTCACTACTAAGGGACTTCAAACTTGTTGGGAAGTCAGCTTCATTACAGGCTAACAATACACTAGCAATGATATAGAGAAGATTAAGGACTCAACTTGTCAAATTCTTCTTCATTGTGTTTCATGAAACTTCAAACAATTTTAAATATCTACCCTTTTATATGAAGACAAAATTAGCAATATCTACTATAGTATAATCTCTGCACCGAAACGGCTCAGCACTGGAACACAGGACAGTTTAGGCAGAGAAATAGAGGATAGGATGTGAGCTTAGGTGAAGAGCACCACATGTCTAGAAAAACATCAGTGATACCAGATTTTAGCATAGACATCAGCTCGTGTGAAACTAACGGCTAAAAAAACATTTCTTTGTCTAGCTTTCAGCAAAAACCAATGGAAATAAATACTGGTGTCAATATAAGAAAATATAAAATAATGTTTCGTGTGAGAGAAAACATTTTATTTGAAGCTCCTTCCAAGCAAAAAAGAAACTATAAAGCTAAAAAGTTGAAGCGTGTACAGAAGACCTAGGCAGTGGGAACTGAAAGACAAAGGCCGTAGCTGAAGGTGAGTGTCCATTTCCTGAACCAAGCTGAACTGGACTGTGGAGCTTTCCACTTTTTATTTAAGGAAGAGTTCAACTTGTGTGAAAATATTTCCGGGTCAGGTACGCGCTTGTGTGTGTGTGTGTGTGTGAAGAGCATTCACATGCACGCACCTTGGCATCACAAATACGACGATCTACCCCATGCTGGCAGATGACGGAGGACTTTGGTTGCTCCAACTGGAACTCTCTGGACACCAGATGGAAAAGGAAAGTCTCCCCCCACTCCATTATACTGGCCAACTGATAACATACAAACAGAAAATCAGGGAAAAGGGTTCATTCTTTATACTACATTCCTAAAGAATAAAGGTTTAATCTTGAATTAGGTTCTGTCCACTCTGCCTGTAACCATGGAATGTTCTGGAAAGATCACGTCACTGATCAAAATAAGATAAATTCAGATGAAGGCTTGAGTGCAGGAATAGTGCAGTTTGGCAGGTCTTTTGCCCTCTGGCACATACAGACCAAGTTCCCCTCGAGCATCAAAAAGATGGCTGGATGACGCTAGGCTCACTGTGAAGGCTTGAAAACCCACTTCCTCAATCTAAGGACAGCCTCACTATCTCAGGATGCTCAGACGCAGCAGGTACACACAGGTGTAAACCACTGGTGTTAGGAACAAGTTGACACCCCAGGGCCTGGAAAGTAGTCAAATGTACCCAGTGACATACGGTGCAAAACAAAATGGTAGGATTAAGACTGAGATTACTATAGAATGATTTTGAAAAGATATTTCATACCAGAAGGCAGAGCACACTGCACATCTGAAAGTCTAGATGACTGCAAAATCCTTCTCATTGTTGACAAGTCAACTCAGTTTTATTGGTCCAGCCCATTATCATAACTTGACAATGTCCCTCAGTGGACTTCACATCAACACCACCTCCTGTCCTCAGAGCCTCACATCAGATCAGGAACAACTTAAAACCCTTTAACAGGGAGAGAGACAGGAAGAAACCTCAGGGAGAGACACAGAGGAGGATCTCTCTCCCCAGACAGACAGACAGGTGATGGAGGATGTGAACACAGAAGAAGGCCCAGTTGACACCACACCACATGATCAGGAGAACAGAATAGTGACTGAGCTACAAAAGGAAAATTTATTAAATTTTGTCAGTTATGTAAACACTCAGTCATGTGAAAAAGACTGTTGCAGGTTGGCCACTACCAATCAGCCCCCTGTCCTGTCGGGATGGACTCCATCTGTTCTGAGGAGGGAGAAATGATACCAAGACATCTTATGACTGTGTCCAGCCAGGTCACCAGCCATTTCTTCCAAACCCATGTCAATGATCAATAATGTGCCCTTGAGTTAAGGTTAAATAGAAGCCCCTCCAAAGTCAGTGACTTTTGTGTCTCTCTGCCGACATGATTTCACACTAACACCATATGTGTGTCACAGAGGTTTTCCTAAGACCAATAGAGCAATTTTGCTGAGACACTAATAGTGAGTGGCCATTGAAAGTAAAGCAGTAGTGCTTAAAAAAGCCTGTCAGTTCTCCTAATCTGTGCCATGGAGAGAGACAAAGAATGCACATGCATTCAGACTCCTCCGTCACACATCTACCAACAGTCTCTCCTCCTCCTGGACCGCCACCCTGCTGTTGTGGAGAAGCTTGTATATGCTAATGATTCCAAGAGCTATGCCGTCTGGAGCTTGGCTCCTGGTAGGGTCAACCATGGCGGATAGGTCAAGGTGAGGTTCCAGATAAAGCACGACCCAACAAAGTCTTCAATGGTGGAAGGGGCAGAAGAAGTCTTCAGGTCACAATACGAGTGGTGGTGGACAAAGGCTGCAACAGAAGGCAGTCCCCAATCGTCTCAGTTTTTCATGCTATTGAAATCTGGCCAACCCCTTTCAAGGCCCGTGTGGTGGCTGCGTGTGCATCAGCCTCTCCATGTCAAAAGCTTTCTCATGCAGGTGTCCATCGGACAGATACAAAAGGACATAGAAAGTCATCTTTGACCCAGAGGGACCACCAATGAACTACCTGTTAGACATATTTCTGACCTAGGGCCACATAATAAAGCATCCAAAACTACAATTGTGAAGATGTGTTTCCAGTTTTCTGGGTTCACAGTACTTTAAAAACAATGCTGACAATGTCCTATTCAAGACACGTACACACGAACAGAAACAGACCTGCGGCACAGTGACCCGGCCAGTGAGTGCCCCCGCTTGCATGTCGATGAGCCAAGCATACTCCAATGTATCAGTGCCCAGGGGTAGCCCTTGGGCGGAGAACATGGCATGGGCCCTCATCTGTAGGCCGGAAAGACTGAGATGGCCATCTCTCAACATCCCATCTGCTGTCGGACGCTAAAAGGAAAATAAGAGACTGTGAGCACACTCCTGGATCTTAAAGACATGGACCTGAATACATGACTAGATGCTAATGTCTTTATTCAAACTCTTAATAGGGGTGAGTAGATTTAAAAAAAAATCCATCTGTTAATCAGGATATAGCATTTATTGAAAGAAACAGTTCATCACTCATACAGGTGACATATTCAGCCTAAACTGACTGCAGCTACCACCAACCTAATGAACAGTACAGCTGCTTAATCAACAATTTGCATAAGAAGCCATGGTTGGTTTTTGTGGTTATATCAACTGGTTTGTTTATCAGGGTGGGGATGCTGCAGTCAGCTCAGACTGAACTTTTCTCCTGTATGAGTGATGAACTGTTTCTTTCAATAAATGCTGTATCCAGATGAACGGATTCAACTGTTTTATAATAAAAATCCTAAGAAATATCTTGAATCATAAAAATGTCAATCTAGTATTTACAAATTCTGCAGCTCAAACATGAAACGTAGATTACATTTTCACTAATACAATGACAATTTGAAGAAGAAGCTTCATTCATCTGTCATTGGACATATGTCCATACAACAAAATGTACTCTCTGTATTTAACCCATCCTATTGTACAGGAACAGTGAGCAGCTGTAGAGCCTGCAGACCAACTTCAGTTCTTTTTCCTATTGCCTTGTTTTAACCCTAACATGCACGTCTTGATAGTGGGAGGAAACCAGAGCACATGGAGGAAACCCACAGACATGAGTGAACGTGCAAACTTCACAGAGAAAGGACCTGGGATGGGATTAGAATCCGGGACCTTGGCCACCGTGCTGCCCCCTCTTTAGTGACGAAGGGAATAAGGCCTCGGTGGGCAGATAGTGTAGAACTAGACTACCCTAAACTAAACTAGCCTCACTAGCATGTGTGTTTCTCACCTGGTAGTTGTCGCTGATAAAAATGTGGAGCGGAGAGAGGAGCAGTTGGAGCATGGTCTCTTTGTAGCCTTTCTTCATCTCGAAACAGAGTCGCTCCAGAAATCCTGATGGACCCTCAGGACCCTCACTGCTACAGTGCTGGAATCACCATGGCAAGCAATCATGTACAAGAGTCACATACACAGTCTGTTGTTTTTCATTAACATGCTTGACAGTCAAACATTCTAGTCTAAGCTAACAGAAGATACTTCATAAAACCATAAGGTGGAAACAAAGCAGGGCTGGATAATTCAAACATTAACATTATTAATATTTTCTATCGCAATTTCGGCTTCCTATGATTAAGATAAGATATGCCTTCATTTGTCCCACAAGGTGAAATCTGCAGTGTTACATAGCTGCAGAGGAAAGCAGGACAGAGGCATATTAAAATGAACCCGAGCATGATTGAAATATTGACATTTAAATCCATGCTGTGCTCATAGAATGCTCTGCTGCCAATCAAATCAAGTGCTTCCTTAACTAGCTGCCTGACCAATCACAACTCTCCCCTTGGAGCGTGTGCAAAAATGTTCTACAGGTAGCTGCTACAGTCCAGAGTAGAAGAAGAATACAGCAGCCAGGCAAAATGAAATTCAAATGTCTGGAGCAAAAGGTGAAGAGCTACTCTCTCAAAATAGACCATCAACCATTGTTTGGAGGTATTTGGGATTTAGGGCAAGTGGATATTAACAAAGAACAAATCATGCCAAGATGCTATAAAAGTGGAGATGCACTGAAGTCAGGTGAATAAGAACCTAATTTCAAGTCTTATTTCAATACAAAGATGTTTTTTGCACTGAAGTTAGCTAAATAAGAATCAGTCTTATGCAAAGCTATGCAGGAACATAGAACAATGTGGATGTGAAAGTAGTGCTTTTTTATTTAAATGCAAATGTGCAATAAAAAAATTGTCACTAATTTAAAAAAAACAACTATGAATATTTCCCAAATAAATAATTGTGACCTCAATATTGAGCAAAACCATTATGATCATCATTTTGGACATAATCGGGAAGCCCAACATCAAAGAAAAAGATAATTTGTTCTAAAAAGAAAATTGACATCTTAAGTATTTTCAGTCAAACATGCAGAGGGCCTCACCAATGGCAAGCGGCCATGGACTTTATAGAGGTTGATCAGCACTGTGATGTCCCATGGCCTAAGGTCCAGGGGGTGAAGGTTAGAACTCTGCTGCCGCTCCCTATCCTCCATGCCCAGAGGAGACCAGCCCAGGCCTGAGGATGTAGCCATGGATAGAACAGGACTGGACACTGCTTCCTCAAAGTCTGTGTACATGTCATCTTCACCAAAGTAGTTTTCCTGCAGAGAAGACAGCAGCTACATTAAATGGATGTTTGATGTGATGAATTTATTTTTCACATTGATAACCAATCTCAAGATTTCTCCCAAATTTGAAATCGCATTTTCTCAATTGAGAAAAGAAAAAGAACAATATAATGAATAAGTGTCAGATTCTCGTTAACTCCTCGTGTACTCCAGGAGCATAATGCGAGGACAAAGACCTGTTTTATCAAATGGTTTTAGTGCACTGGCTCTCTTTCTATGATCAGTTCAGCATCATTACAGACAAAGCCATTAAAAACACCTGGATGTCTATACCTTGATGGCTACCAATGCTCTGAGCAAAGGCCCATAAAGACTGATCTGAGAGTCTGGGGACATTTCCATCTCCACATGCAACCTGTCAGGTGGCAATTCAGAGGGGTCTGTAGAGATTCGGCTGTGGGTAGCCGAAGGAGATTGGGAAGTGTAGGGTAGTGGGGTTCTGTGGGGACCCAAGACGTTCTCTGGGGGCCTCAGGGCTGACAGCATGGACTCCTCAATTTCTGACACTGAGCAAGAAACCATAGAAAGATAGATTAGACCATGTAAAGCAAACAGAATGGATTGAGTGTGGCTAAGGATAAGGAGTGGGAGGATAAGCTGTTAACAGGCCACATGCCGAGGCTAAGCTTTAGATGGTGTCTGCTTAACCAGCTGTCGTACATGATTGTTTTAGCTGTTCATCAGCCTTCTGGGGATAGATGGGATGCCAGGTGTAGTCGATAATGAGCAGGAAGTTAGGTACACTCCAACAGTCCACCCAGCCAGCCCTGGAAAAAAAAGAATTAATCAGCTATTCCAATTCACAGCACCTATTGACACTGTGCCTCCCTATCCTTAGACTTCAGTCTGAAAACGACACACCAGACGACTGTTGAAATAAAGATGGCTTTGATTCTGTAGTCAAAACCCTCTAGTCAGTTAACTCTGCACCAGTTAATAAAGCCTTTGCTTCCAGACCCTGCAAAACCAACGGCATTCTTATTTGGCTAAACTCAATATGGATCTGGCAAAGCTGAGGAGGTAGGGTAGATGTCCAGTCATAAGATCAGTGGTCCAATCCCTGGCTCCTGCAGAAAGCAGGTCTAACTGTCCTTGAGCAAGAAACTGAACCCCTAACTGCTCAAACCCTGCGATGGACTTGTGCCCTATCCAAGAGATTTCCCACTAAAGAGTGAAAGGATAGGCTCCAGCATGACTCAAAGACCCAACTTCAGCTCTGTGGTGGACAATGGAGGGGGGCAAACTCATCACCTGTTCCCCTAACATGTCCATTGAGGTCTGCTCCAATCACCACTCTCTCCTCCTTGGGTACACTCTCCATCACTTCATCCAGCCACTCCAGAAATCTCCTTTCTCTTCCATCTTACCCCCAACTTGTGGGGCCTATGTGTTGATAACATTCATCACTACACCTTCAGTCTCCAGCTTCACCCTCATCACTCTGTCTGACCCTCTCTTCACCTCCATCACTCTCTTGACATACTCTTCCTTCAGGATTATCCCTACCCTGTGCCTTCTCCTATCTGCTCCATGGTAGAAGAGTCTGAACCCCCTCTGATGCTCCTGGCCGTGCTCCCTTTCCACCGTGTCTCCTGTACACACAGTATATCTACCTTCCTTCTCTCCATCATATCAGCAGCTCTCTCCCTTTACCAGTCATAGTGCCAACATTCAAAGTTCTGACCCTCACCTCCACCCTCCTACCCTTCCTCCTCTCCCACTGTCTCTGGACATGTCTTCTACCTCTCCTTCAGCCAGCAGTAGCATAGTTTCCACTGGAACCTTGCAGGCTAATGGGACCAGTGGTGGTTGGTGGTAACCAGTACCTCGACCGACCCAGTATGGAAATCTGATTTGGGATCTGCATATTTTATTTGGCAAAGGTTTTACAAGTATGGCCTTCCTGACACAAGCCTCCCTATTTATCTAGGCAGGAGAGTGGCACTTAGAATCCACTGGCTTATGTACTCCTGTGTGCATCCTCATTGGCTGGGTCCTCTGCATCCATTCTCTGCCCTAGCTCAATCAAGCCTCCCCTCAAGTAGGGTGTATCTTGTTCGTCCAGTTGTCCATAGGAATTAGGAAAAATCAGTCATAGAAACTACATGCGACTAACAATAAATGAACTCTATTCTCCATCATGGCTGAGCTGTCAGTCTTAGAGTTTAATGTTTTTACCTGGTACGTCCCACCACAGTCAGCTGTGGGATGTTCCTGTTGGTAACATCGATTGTTAGAGTTTTCATGTTCTTCCCCATGGCATTTAAATCGGTGACAGCCAATTTGAAGCCTATCTCCACATTGTAGTCTGGGATGAGAAGCTCGCTTGTCAGGATTTTCTTAAGGCGGTTGTACTTGAGGGTTCCTGTAGCCTCTGCTGACTCAGCACCTGATGGGAGCATTATTTGAATGTGTTGTTGGCATCATTTGAATTTACTCATGGAAACTCATCACATTTGATTGCAATTCATAGTAGGCAGCTTTCATGTGTAAAGTCAGGATTTATCAAATGTCTTGGTATTAAGAATCATTCAGATGACATCATTTAGGAGCCAATAAGTCTTCACTTTGCAAAACTCTTCTTCTGCGACTGCAGTGGAGTAGTACTGAGGGTGCTACATGTGATTCCACCAGAGTCCTTAACTTTATTATCATGATTGAGTGATTGTTTGGTTTCATTTTGAGTAGCAACCCCCAACAGGACCAGCTGAGAATAGCAATGCTAGAGGGTGTATTTCATGTGTCAAATTAATAAATTCAATAAATGAATGGATTCCCTTATCTGTCCTACAAGGGGAAATGTGGATTTCTCTGCATTTAAACCATCCTATTGTACAGGAGCAGTGAGCTGCCACCAGGTGGCGCTCAGGGAGCAGTCAGGGGTTCAGTGTCTTGCTCAAGGACACCTCCACATGCTGTATGCAGGACTGGGGATCAAACCTGTGACCTTCTGATTGCCAGACGACCGCTCTACCCACTGAGCTATGCTGCCCCTTGTTGTGTATGCTGGTTGTTTATGGTGCACCGTCAGCTTCAGGTGGGCTGCTCTGTTCACTCATCATGTACTGAGTTGATGTGAACTGGAGTTATAATGATCTCTTGTAACATCAGCTTGAAGTTATGTTCAGGCCTTGTTATTATACGGCGTGAGCTGTAGGGGATACGGGTCATCATGTAGCGTGAGTTTAATAGTATGTGCTAGGTAGCACATGTTTTTCTATAGCAGGAGTTTCCGGTAGTATGTGCTGGGTAGTACACGTTAGTAGGTAGAGGGAATTTTAGATAGTGTGTGCTCTTTTTATTTTGCCAAGGGACAACAGACAAAAATTAGGCTGGTGGCTCAGTCTGGCATATTTACATTTGACTGTAAATGTTCACAAATGTGCATTTCTGTCGCTATTTGAATAAACAAATACATATCAACACCAACACATTCTTCCATTATTGGATAGTTTGGGCTCAGCTCTATCTCTGTACAGCAGCCATCCAGACTAGTTTTGAAACAAATCACCCAGTTAAGGAGCTTTAGAGTTCTTCTAAATTGAAGAATATGTTCAAAACCAAGGAAGTAAAATCAGTAACTCCAGCTCTTATTCGAATTTAAATGACTTTAAGTCAAGCATAATTCATCAAAGGAATTCTCAGTAAAGAATCTAACAAGAATTATATCTTCGAAGAGAAACTGAAGTTTGAGAGTGGGGGCAAAAGTGTTTTTTTTTACTGTGAATATTTCACCTCCTACCAAACAATTGGTCTAAATTAATCTAGTTGTGAATTTAAACTGATTTCAGGACCTCGGGAACCATCAAATGCTCCCCCACCAACAGAAACAGTTAAATACACCTAGCTAGGAGTACCCACATGGTCTCTTTTCATACCTTCTGCCTTGAAGATTATTTTGAGAGAGTCGACTTTGTGACCCTTTTTTCCCTCCTTAAGTGTCTCGCTCGTGATGCTCGCAGTGTACTCTGAAATCTCCCCTGTAGGATGGAGCTCAAGTGCAAACCTGAAGAAACAAAATGGTTGAAAAACAAAATGGCTATGCTGCCCCTTTCAGGTTATTGTAAGTTTTGTATTTTTCTTTTTTCCCCCTAAAACTTTTCTGATAGTTTTTGTATTTATTTTCGAAGTTTGTAATTTCACAATAAGGGTGGAAAAAGTTCCAACATGATTTGAGTTGGTCTTATTCTTTACATAATAAAACTCTTATCTCAACAGGGGTGTGTAGACTTTTCATATCCTCTATAGATATCAAACTTGCAGATCTACCAAGAGAATCAAGATGGATAGACATCAATGTTGACTGCTGAGTTTGTCAACAGACTTTCCAACGAGGTTCTTCATTACCTGGTTTCCCCCGTCAGTGGGTCAGAAGGGGCCTGGTCATTGGAGCTGGCTTTTGAGTAGCACACCGTGGTGCAATATTTCAGGCCAACAAAAAGGGGCTTGCAATCTACAGACTCACTCCTGTCCTCCGCCATGGAAGGCATCATTGTTGTCCAACCAGAAGGGACTGAAATCAGCTTGTTGCTATGTTTTACAATGGGAGATATGTTTGTTAATGTGCCACACATGCTGTAGATCAATATGAGCCAAATGAGAAGAGAGAGTCTCATTTTATCAGATAGTATACAGTAGAAAGTAATGGGAAATATATACAGTAGAAAGTAATGAGGAATATTTAGAGCAAATATAAACAATATATGTCTTAAGGGATTAGCTCGATTTAAGTCCAAACCTCTATGGGAAGAGGGAAAGTGTTTCTGCTCAGTGAGCTACCACTAAAGTCATGTAATGTCTGTAACTGCTGGCCTTGACTTTCACATGGCTTAGTAGAAATCATTGGCCTTTGATGCTGGTGCTCTCACCTAAAGCTGAGGAGCTGAGTGTTGGTCGTAGGTCCTGGGATGGACAGTTTAATCTGGTTTCTGTTGATTGTGACCTTGGCATTGAGAGAACTCTCATGATAAATGTTGGCATGCATCTCTATTCCGGCCATAGTGAAGTCTGGAATAAGCACTCCCATTTGGGTAATGAATTCCAAGTTGACTGATGGCATGAAAGACAGTCGCTGCTGCAAGGAGAGTAGTTCAGTTGGAAGTTCCTTTGGCATGCCTTTTTATAATGTACTTATTTCTATGCCTAATCAGATTCAGCAGTGATACTTCATAAAATATTGCTAACGTTCATATACATGAAGATCAGCATCAACATGTAGCTATTATCAGATGTCAAGTGGGAATAGATCAAAGAAAGATTACCAACCATGCCAGGGGAAAAACTAAGGCCTCCTTTAGCCCCAGCGGTAAACACTCCAGCGAGGGACAACTTGAGAGGGAAGCCAGAGGCAGTCGGTAGTGAGACAGCATTTTCCATAAAGATATAATGGCCAAAGAGTTGGTTTTCAGTGTTTGATGTTAACATACGGAAAGCCTGTTGAAGAAAGGAAAGAGAAAAAGGTTATTCGACCATATATTTCCACACATGCCGCTCACCCGAAGTCATAAGAAACATACAAAACAGTCCATCTGGGCTTTATTGTGTCCCATTCTGTGGTTTCTGCTCTATTGAACATCAAACCTACCCATGAAAAGCTCGTTATCATCTTTGACCAGAAATGGTATTTTGATCACCATGGTACTAAGCTGGTCCAATCCTTTTTCCTTCAGTTAATAAACATTGATGAAATCATGTTTTTTCTTTTAAGGATCTTGAAAAATTAATTTACATTTTCATCTTCTCCTGACTTGATGACTGTAGCCCCCTCTTATTTTAGTCAAGCCACTATAAATCATTTACAGCTCGTTCAGAATGCAGCTGCTAGATTACTCACTTGAACTAGCCATAAGTCCATATCACCCCTGTTCTGTTATCTCTCCACTGGCTTCCTGTACATTTCAGAATAATCTACAGGATCTTGTCAGATCCTGATATTTACAGCACCGCATGACCTCGCCCAAGTTATATTTCTCTTTGTTTTCACTCCTCATACGGCTTCCAAATCACTCCATTCCTTAAACATCAGTCTTTTGTCTATCCCCGATTCCATTTGCAAAACAAAAGGTGAGCCTTCCTTTCCAGTTTTAGCCCCAAATCTTTAGAAAAATATTTCTCAATCAATATGATTGAGCCAAATATCTGAACTACTTTAAGCTGCTTCTAAAAACCCACTTTTTAGTGAAGCCTTGTTATAGACCTGTTGTGGTTGATTCTTTTGGTCCGTTTTGTTTTGTGTCATGTCATAAATAGCTAAATAGGTCATCTTAATATGAACATGCTAGTGCAGCCACTATGTCTCTTGTGCCTCCAGGCCAAAGGATTTCACAAGGGGATACCTGTACAACCCGAGTGACAGGAATACTTTTTATCTTGAACAAAAATAAAATCCACATATTGTCTGGAGCAGCAGAATGTTTTGACTTTTAAATAGTGGCCATGATGATGGCCACTGAATATTAAAAGAAGGTTTGTTCTCTCAATGTTTCAAAATGACAATTTGAGAGATTAAAAATGCTTACCTTTGCAGGTAGAACCCTAAAGAAGGTCTGGTAATACTTGAACAGAGTATCAGCCATCAGTCTCATTTCACTGGTCTTGATATATCCTATCTCGTGTCCTAAGAGCTTAAGATAGGCAACTGCCTCAGGGGCTGGTGAGGCATACACAACATCCAGGAGTCTGTTGATGTGGTCCGTGATGTCTTTTGAAACATCCTCTGTGGCCTGGAGACATATTAAGGGGTCGTGTATTTGGTATGCTTTATCATACAAGTACACAGTCTACACACAAAATGGAAGGACTTCCCACATCTTGATCTTTACCTGTCTTTTTGTTCTACCTCTCTCAGGGGCAATTCTTTCCCAAAGCCTTTTGAGTGTTTCTGGGCCATAGTCAGCTGCCCAGTATAAAGCCCTTGAGATAGAGTCAGTGGAGAAACCTTTCTCATCAAACAGAGCATTGATGGCCGGCTCAAATCCTTGTCCCTCGATGTCCACCTTGAAGGGAAACATTTAAATATCTGGTGATTCCTTTCACATACTCACCAGATGTAATGAGCTGGCAAAATCACGAGTCAGAAATACCTCAAAAAGGTCATAGTTGAAGTCAAAAACTTTGAGGGTCGTTTCAAGCATGATCTCCTTTGGCAAAGTATTGGTAGGATCAAAGATGACGTGACCCTGTGCTGAAGCCAAGGGCATCTCTAGCTTATAGTTGCAAGACATGTTCATGAATCCCATGTTTGTATGGGCCAGTTGATCTGTCAAGGCCGCTTCAATGTATTCTTTGATTCTGTAGTGGGACAGAATACAATGTTCTAGAATGAGCACAAGATTAAACACATTCTCAGCTCTCTCTACTTTCTACCCTTAACTAGCTGTCACTAAAAGTGAGCTTTACGCAGAAGCCTCGGCCCCCTCACTGCACAAGTAAAGTGGTCACATCCAGCATCAGCCCCGGGGGAAAAGACACCTCTGCTGTTAGCTGGTGTGTACATCACTTCAGTGATACCAGCCTCAGGCTTACGTCAGTTAATAGTATTCCTAACAATGACAACTTTAAAGAACGTCACTTCAGTTCTTCTTATCAGGGAATTCCCCTTTCACTTACCTACTTCACGGGGAGGTCAAATGTCAACCACAGTCAACAATCCATCTACTGACACACTTGCACATAGACATACACAAATGCCATTGGCCCTTATGTTAACCATGGTTGGGTTTCACCCTTTAAGGATATTTAGTTTTGTACAATCTGGGTCTAAATGTCATATTTTTTCCATTTATGCATATCGGTTGTGGAATAATTTACTCACTAGCACCCCTGTAGAGATCCAGGATATGGCTTTATGCTTTGCAACACCATCTTATAGGCCAGCGGAACACAAACATGTGTGTCAGAAACTCCTCTTAACTCCATCATCTCAACCACATATTCAGAGGCTGTGGTAGCTCAGTCATGGAGTATGCGATTGGAGAAGTGTGGAGCACGATGCTGCACATTCACCTGCAACATGGGGTATCAGGAAGAGCATCCCTGATGCTCCATCTAAGTCCACATCTAACCCCTTAACATGAGGACTAATTGTGAAATGTAAAGATGGCTTTCTGATCTAAACCATATATTTAATGAAAGTGAATCAAAATGTAAGTGCAGGTTACTGGTTAGATATTCATTATGGGTCAAGGTGGAGGTGGGGTCACAAAATATCAGCTCTGAGCCCTTTCTTGTTTTCAGTGGTGATGACAGGCTGATGGAGGAGATCAGGCAGGAGTCTCTGGGGAATATTTACTTCAACATGAATGCTTCCTTCAAAGTGCAGCCTTTTGATAGAAAAGGGAATGTCAGTAACATTAATATTCTTTTGGAGACTGCTTGAGTATTTGATTGTTTCATAGTTTCAAAGTCCAGAGGATAGAGGAAGATGCAGAGGACAGGGAGAGACAGGGATTGATGATCTACTGTGGTGACTCCTAACAGGAGCAACCAAAAGCACCAGTCATAGATCGTTTCAAAGTGCTGGTGAATGTTAAAGTTGGCTCAATACTCACATGTGCATCTGTGGTTCATTAGTAAGATGGATATTTCTGAGGTGAGAGGCCACAAAGCTCTTGAGCTGTTTCTCCTCCATGTCCTCCAAGGAGTTGACAAGCTCAGTCACCAGCGCCTGCTCTGGGTTTCGCATCAGAGTTAGGTAGGCTGCCACACGCTTCTCCACCGGGCTCTGGGCATCGTGGTACACCTCCTTGAGGGCATTTATCACCTCTGGGAACTAAACAGTTAAAATACTGGGTTTATCAGCAGCCTACAGGCAACACTATCTATCCTTAAAATCACAACAAAACAGTCTTCACTACGTATGTTAGCGTAGCCTATCACACTATTAATGTACACCAATACATTCAATACTTATGTGTGTGTGTGTGTGTGTGTGTGTGTGTGTATTGACCATTTAATGGTCAAGTGTGTTTCTACAATATTTCTATGCTCTGCTCTTGTATAGTAAAGGTATGGGATGGCAAACAATAATTGAGGTTAGGTAGGTTGACAATTGAATTGTGATAGTTTGTTTTTGCTTGTTTGTCTTTTTATGAACACAAATGCATTTAGTGAATTTCCCATCACACCATCTTTCTAGGCCAGCTTGGCCTCACCATCACGTCCTGGAACCCCAAACACTGTGTGGCATAATGTGTCATGGCTGTCATCATGTGATGATGCATACACCAAAGTGGCTTTGCTCTTTTACCTCAGCCTCCATGTCCATCTGGTTCAGTGCCTGAATGGCTGCCTTTTGGTGGGACAAAGGAATGGCAGTATTCTTCACACAGCGGAGGAGGGAGTGAACCAGGTGGGGGCTGACATCTTTCATCACTTGGCCCATGGCACCAACAACCTAGGATTAGAAAGCTGAGTCAGCCTTGCAGACCTTCCCCCTCGGAAACTTAACCAAATCTAGACCATGAAAATTATAATGTGGATGACTACAGTCAAAGTCTTACAGTCCTGAAGTTTTATATTTTAGCTTTCTTAAGATTCCACTAAAAAAATCACATCACACCAATCTACAAGTAATTCAGTGTGCATAACATGGATTTGAAAATAAGGTTTTGTGAGCGACATTTCAGACAACATTGAGCTACATGGGTATCCAGCAATGTCCCCATCGTCACTAAGGTCTGGACGTACTCGTAGAGAGAGAAGGGTTGTGTCCGTGTCCCCTGAGCAGTCCTGTAATAGGGTCTCCATGAATTTGGACACATCTGTGACTTCAGGGGTAATCCCACCTTTGTGGAACCTGGAGACAGCAGGCAGAGAAGACATGACTTGACACCAGAGATGACCAAAGTGATCCAGTAGGGGTCACTGTGGGTGCAGGTCTTTGTTCTAACCAAGCACTTGCACACCTGATTCTATTAGTCAACCAATGGTCTTTTTAAAGGACCTTGATTAGTAGAAGATACACATTTGAGTCTACTAATCAAGGTCCTTAGCAAACACAATTGATTGACTAATAGAATCAGGTGTGGAAGTGCTTGGTTGGAACAAAGACCTGCACCCACAGTGACTCCTACTGGATCACTTTGGCCATCTCTGGCTAGACATGGCTAAATTCTGACCAGTGGAAACTGCAAATACTGTAGTCATGCTGTACCTTGCAGGTATTGCTCATAGTGTCTGGCCATTTGACTGGATCTCTCACTATGAGCTGCACCAGCTGAAAGATGGAGTTTGCGTAGAAGGGAGGTACCCCTGTGTGAAGCTCATAGAGAATGCAGCCTAGAGACCAAAGATCAGCGGTGTGGTCATATGGCTTCTCCTCTACCAGTTCAGGAGACATGTACAGAGGTGTTCCCTTGATAGAGGTCAAGACCAAGGTAGAGACACTCATAGCCCTGGCAAACCTACAGGGAGATAATATATCAAATTTATACTTGATTTTTTTGGTCAAAAAAATGAAATTAAAAATCAAAAAATCTAAATCTACTCACCCAAAATCACATAGTTTCACCACTCCACATTTCCCCAACAGAATATTTTGGGGTTTCATGTCACGATGAAGAATTCGATGTGAATGTAAATAATACAACGCTGACACCAGTTGGCAGGCAATCTCACGGATCTAAAGGGAAAATAAGTACATGTAGACCACAAGATAACAGGGTTTGAAATGTCATGTCAAATTGAACATTATCTAAGAAAAAATAAATTGAGGTAAATACCTGACTTTCTGGTAAATGTCCATCATCCTCAAGGATTTGGAATAACTCTCCCTCGGCATACTCTGTTACAACCACAAGCTGACATAAACAAACAGGGGTTTTAGCTATTATACTAGGTCCACAAATGTAGAGACAAGCTGACCAATGTGCTAAAACCTCTCACATGTAACTGATATGAAATGCGTTTAACTGTTTCTCACTAAATCTGGACTATATTGTTGTTGTTTTTTGGTTTTCTATTTCAATTTTAAAGGTTGACATGTACGGATCATGATCAACATACCTCCGTTTTGGTCTCCAAACTGTCAAACAGTTGAACAATATTCGGATGCTCAAGTCCTCTCATAATTTCAATCTCCCTCCTGAGACTTCGTAACTCCTTCTCAGAGCGACCCACTTTCGGAATGAACTTGAGAGCTACCACCTTAGGGTGACATAAACAACTGCTGAAGCAACATAGTACTGTAAACCTGTTATGCATTTACATTAGCAAACTAACAAGAGTACATAAGGGGACGTTACAGGAAATTCGCTAGCAAAGCATTTCAGAAAAACAACAAGATGAACCCGAGTATGTACATCGTTATTTAAGCTCCGAATTGATGGTTCAACTTTTTTGGACAGGATATTCAATTCACATGGAATATTTACAGAGGTCAAAAATGACCCAAGACTAATTATCCAGTCGAGGAAGAGACAGACTCGTGTTATGCATGGTTGTGCATAACCTTTACAAATCAGAGAATCCAGCTAGTTGCCTTGATGCATACTCAGTAATCCAGGTGAGGGGATTACATGAAGGGTGAATCGGTTGAAGTGGAACCGACTCACCTGTTTTTGTGATACTCAAACTAGACTTCAGAACTTCAACGGTATGGCTCTTTTGCAAGCAAGCTGGGTATTTGTACTTACTTTTCCACAATACTTTTTCCTTCCCCTGAAAACACGTCCAAAGGAGCCCTCTCCAACAAGCTCCAACACGTGATAATATGAATCAATGTTTGCAAATGAGGAAAGCCGAGGCATCTTTAACAAAGACCTTCAAATAACAAACGAATAGCTAGGCTAACTATTGCACGCAGGACCCCCTCCTCCCCTGGGACCATTGAGTTTGTGACGCTTGATGTGACCTATAATTGGTAACGCATCAAGTTAGATTTTGGTAGTAATATATATATAAATAACATTTGAACAAACATTGTACTTTCAATGCGTTTCTTTCCTGAGACTATCTCGACGAGTGACATCGAGTTATCTGCCGTTTGATAATAATTGCAAAAGGCCTGGAAATGTTTTAGTAATCGCTACAGTAAAATTGATGCCTGGTAAAATAGTTTAATCGATAATTTTACAGCGTATTATCACGTATTTGTTCAGTCTCCTTCTAAAAAATATCTACCATTGCTTTACTATAAAGAACTAAGACGAACTGGTCCTCACCCTAGCAACCGAACTTGCGTCCCTAGTAACAGGTAAGGAGTTGTCTGTAGAGTGCCAGTTGAGTGAAGATGTCATTTGTCTGGGATACCGAGATATTTCTCTCCGTAAACACTATCCATACGAATCGATTCAAAAGGTGTGGGCAAGGACTTGCTTTCCAAATGCATAGTGGTACAGATATCTCTGTTAAATCGGCAAAACCTCACATCCATCCATCCATTGTCAACCTTGCATTTTATTTTCATTATTCTTATTAATTGATTTTCTTTGTGCTTATGAAGCGAACACACATGGCCAAGTGAAGATCAACATGATCATAAGCAGTTCTTGATCATGTGAAACTGCTTTAGTGATGTTTAAAACAAAGTGTGGTTATAGTGGGAGTTTATTGATAACAATTGTATTAATTTAGTCACTGACACTCTACAGTGAAACGGCATTCAATAGTGGGGTTCAGTCAGGCTATCTGAACATGTGTTTATGTTTATGTATTTTGGAACCTGAGAAGATGTGTTTCCTTTCTTCCATTTCGGCATTGTTCTGCCCCATTCTGTAGGAGCGCCTCCATTTACATCTCAGTTCCTTTAAAGGGGAGCTGGGTGGGTCTCAGAATGGACTGAGAGCTGAGGAAGACATTCAGCGGAAGGTTGAAACCTACTCATGATTTTGTTTTAAACATGACTTGAGTGAACTATTTCTACCTGGTTGACCACCTGGATTATTGAGCCTGGAAATATATTTTTCTTGCATTAAATAGCATTATTTTAGCCCGAAACAATCTCCACTAACGCAGACATTCCATGTTGGCCACAAGAGGTCCGAAGTGTTCTACGTTGAGAATCCTACAACGAGGGGGGTTAGGGTTAGGGAAACAGTTGACAGTCCGGGAGCAAGGCAAATACGTCATTTCAAACTTCTTTAAGATTCATCCAAGTGGAGAGACCGTCCCGGTCAAGTTCATCAGACGAGCTTGCCATTCAGAGATAACCAAAATGGCGTAAAGGGACCTTGCTAAGCAAAATACAGTATTGGTTTGGATTGATGATTCGGCTGTCCTTTGAGAGATGTACATGGGGACAACGCATTTGTTCAACGACTACATTATTGTTTACGAAGATAAACCTGGATTTAATGACATTCAAATGGGCGACATGGCTAAGTGGCTAGAGCGGTCACCTGACAATATGCAGGTTGCAGGTTCGAGTCCTGCACCTGTAGAGAAGCGTGTCGAAGTGTCCTCGATCAAGACTCTGTTTTCCTAATTGCTCTGCCCTGTGATGGACTGGCAACCCTTCAAGGGTGTGTCCCCGCCTTTCGCCCAATGAGAACTGAGATTGCTCTAGCCCCCCCCGCATCCCAACTTCGGATAAGCGGTTGACAATGAATGGATGGATTTAATAATGTGCAACCAGTACTGTAATACGAATGATTTTAACTCAGATCAGACGGCAATTCGTGTGCCATGGGATGAGGCAGGCACAGTGCCCGCACATCACAGCACAGCCTTCAGAGTCAAGTGTTCGATTCCTGTGGTCTGTTAGAAGATGATTATTATGATGCACACGATTGTCATTGGCAGTTTTAGCTGGCCGTGTAAACGGAGGCGCACACTCAGTGAGTACTCCCAAAGACAACCT